>DWQX01000267.1:0-50371 GCA_018245475.1 Pharmacophagus antenor | reverse complement strand
TATATATAGATAGATATATATATATTTATTTAAACGATTAGTATCGACCAAGACACGATTAATATCTAATAATAGACAAAGTGCGGCCCTCTGAATGCGGCGTGTAAAACGTGTGTTGCCGCATTGACCCACATATTGTGTGAAAATAAATGTCGTTGCACGAGGGAGCATTTGCAAAGTAATGTTACGGACGGTGCAAGAGAATTTACTATTTATTTACTATTTTCATTTATTTATATATACAATGTACAGTATGTTTGAGTAATAAGTGATTCAAATACAAAGAGCAAGATGTGTTTTCGTTCGTCTAACTTGTAACAGGAAATGGACATATTTAACACGACACGAATCAATAGAAGAAATCAAGTACAGTGAATGCCATTTCTTACGAGAAAATTCTAATACTACACATCGAAAATCTTTTTTAATATAAATTACCCCCGAACAGTTGACGAAGGCGTTACGGTTCCGGTAATATTTATAGGCAATTACGTTTTATGGCATTCGATAGATAAGGAGACAGTGATAACCGCACGTTATCCACGCATGTCGTACATAGCCATCATATTGCCGATGATATTTAACCATTTCGCAGCGGAGCGCTCAGAAATGAAAATGGCAGTCGGCGTTACGGTGGAAGATCGAACTAGTGAACAATACGATACGCGAATCGTTTACGAATAATTATATTTCATTATTTAAAAATATATAGGCACAACAAGCGTGTGCTTTTGAGCACATTGAAAATTTATGGACATTATAGGGCAGTTAATGAAAACGAGCAAACGGAGCAAAACAGCGTTGTTCGCTCGAAGCGAACATGTATCACCGGGCACCAAAAGGCGCTGGTTGCCGCGTAAGGGTTAAAACAAGAGAGTTTAATGTACACAGTTTACTATTATAATTTTTCTACTTTTAATTGCATTCATACTGTTATGCCTATATTTTAAGTTTAAAATAAACGGTGGAACATACGCCAACCATAAGCATGTACCTTATTTTATAAAATTGTATATTATTTTCCTTTTTCTGTTTTTATTTTAATTTTATTGTTTCAGAAACTTCACCTTTGTAATAACGGAAATGAGCAGTCATAAATTATTAACATTAATAGACTGGAGCAAGCATAGCAACCCAGCTAAGGTGATAACCCTAACCTTAGCTGCACATCTGATGATACGTTACTGATGCATTCAACACGTCTTATCTATTGTCAATAGAGATAAGATAAATTTTCCATTGAAGCAATAACAGCCGAAGCTTTTAATACACAATAATGTAATGCTAATAAATTAAATCAACATATTACTTCTAAGTGAATTGGAAAATAAAATTGTAAAAGTTAGTTAACACTTTACCGACGGGGCGTCGATTAATCGACGTTTTGTTCTCAGCGCTTACCGACCGGCTGTCGATTATTCGACGTTTACTCCCCAGCGCTTACCGACCGGTCGTCGATTAATCGACTTTCATTCTGTTTCGTCGATTCTGTCGATTGATCATTCTGTTTGATTTGGTTAGGTTAGATTGAAGCAGAATAGGTTTAACTTGTAAATACTGCAACGTTCTACTACACAAAGGCGACTGTTCCGAGCGGTATCATAATTAAAAAAAATATTTAACAATTGTTATATAAAAATATAAAAAAATATTGTTATATGGTTTATGATACACTTTTTGTGAATACTAAACTGCGTACGGTTGTAATAGGTTAAATAAATATTGTTTAGCACGAATATCATTAAAATAAGACATTTTATTAAATTTTGTAAGCTGAAACCAAGCCGGTGTAGCAGACGATCTGCGTCTGAGCAGCCGGTTACAAGGGCATAGATTCTCGAATTGCTGCCGGTGGGTAGTGTTAAAAGGAATAACGGAGGAAAAAAATTCACTTTACTCTGAATCTGTAATCATAACCAAGTACCCGACGCCTCTTTTTGTAGGAAAAAGATAAAAAAATACAATTTTAAAGATAGCTTCACTAGGATTATAAAAAAGGGGTCTAGCCTATAACATAACTCCTGAAATATAATAATAATACTCTCTGAACATATTGGGAAAGTAAAACGGAATATATAAATAATTGAATATGTAAACAAACTCTTTCATTATTCGTTTGTACAAACAAGTATATACAAAATACACCAATTCCATTTTTACCCACACACTATACATATATATCGTAGTAATCGAAAATCGGAATATTACAGTTACTCTCATCTAATGGACAAAGCATTACAGCGCGCACAGTTTGAATAAAATGTTAATCTGTTTTAGCAATTATCCTCTCGTTGTTGTGTCACCTTATTGTTTATGGACTGTTTTATGTAAATGAATGTTTAAGAAAACAGTTACTTAACACGGTCGACACACTCGAGTTTCTTTTAAAAAGTTTTTATCGTGTGTTTTATTTATTAATCAATTAAGCTTCAAATAATTACATATAACTTTAATTTATATAAAAAATAAGATAAGATCACAATTACAGGATAAATATTTAAAACATTATGTCATATACATCACAAGTCTGCTAGAGGAAAATCTTCCAAAAAGACTTTGGTATAGAACGTATTAATATGAGTATGAATAGTAATTATACATTAAATAAAACCATTTTTACTTATTTTATACCCTAGTCAGAACCAGGGGAGTGCCTGTAGGGCAAACCTGAGCACCATAATACTCATCTACATATAAAAGTATTAATACATGCTGTGATGTTTTTGATTATTTTATCTTTATGATCATATTTAGACCTTGTGCCGATTATGATTTATTAATTTTAGTGTATTATATGCTGAAATGGGGTTTGCCGGACTTACGGTCTTGTACGGGAGTACCGTCACTATTCAGAATGTACTTCGTCGTAGCCATAAGGTCACATCTATCACTTCAATCCTTCCGTGATTACAGGTTCATCAATTAGAGCCGAAATGAAGTTGAATAAATTGTTAAAATATACGATATATTACGAATATACGATATATTCGTAAAAAGTCGTTTTATTAAATGTAATATCCGTGTCAATATATCAAATCGTATTTTTCTTAATAGATATTAATTAGAAAAAAATGTGCAATTATTAAACCTTGTTTTAAAATGATATGAAGTCTGTGAATCAAAACCATCAATAATAAAGATATTTCGAATCTTATATCATGTAATCAATTTGTAAAAGGATGGAGGAATTTTTTGTCCGGTCCTATCTGGTTTCAAATATGACAAATATTTCAGAACCAGATGCCGAACAAAGAACTTGGAAGTGTTAATAAAGTTAAAGGTGGTGTAGAAATCGAAGCGAAACTTTAATGCGATGCTATAAGGTTTTTATTACGGCCACTCTTACGCCAGGCGCCATTTTATAAATGAACAGAATCGCAAATTGAATGTTAAAGTGACATTATTGGGGTACATAGCTGTGTACTATTAAAACTGTCGTTAAGTGAAACGGGGCATAGTTTTGTAAAATATTTTTTACCAAAGAAATTTGATTATTTGGTAAATAAGATGTTAAGGATTTTTTTTACAGAGTTTCTAAAAGAAGACTATAAAACTACTTCAATTATTGTTTAGTCTTTGTAGGATACCAAAGCAGAAATTTGTGATGTGTTGTTACTTATAGCATTGACTTATTTAATTAGACACATGAAAACCATACATTACACAACGTATGAAATAACGATGTTGAACTCACATCTAAAAATAAAAAAGTTAGTCAAATTGTTTGCAAAAATAATAACAATATTTTTTGTAGACACTTTTCATATAGTTTTATCACAGATATACGTACTAAACAAAATAGATTTTTCTTTATGGGTTAGGGGTTGGTAAAATGAAAATATATCAGCTGCATTTTCTGAGTTTTGCGTTAATAAATAATTGTCCCAATATTTAAATATAAAATTACTATATTAACGTAGGTGCATCATTATTTTAAAACACGAGAGAATTTTTTTTTACTAAAGATACAACAAAAATATTTGAACTATTTGAAACTCAAAAAATTTTAGACAATATTACGTTAAAAAAAACAACAAAAAGCGAGCCCCGCGTAGTTATTAGCAGGTATATTATGCTGACTTCAAAGGGGACATTGTTTAATACCGTGAATGCATACATTGTTATTCATGGTTTACTAACTAATAATTCCGTCTAAGTAAAATAATTCATGACATTAATCACAAAATATGCCTTTTTATTTATCGAAACACATTTTAAAAGTTCATCGACCGGTACTGTTTAACTTGTAAAATCGACTTAGTTGTTAGTTATATCCAAGATCAATTACATGATTTTAGTTTTGACCAAGAGTCTCTGAGCTAAGGTGAAGATAGATAGTATGCTAGTAAAGTATTTCTACTTGAATATGGTTACATAATTAAAGTTCTTCGTCCAAATATTCGTAGTTGGAAGTGCCACCGAATATTGTAGTCGCTTATTTGTTCTGAACGTGCTCTAACAAACTGTTATTGGCTCTGGTGCTGTGATTGAATATTTGAGTGTCCATTACTAGGGTCAATTTGGCATGCCCGAGCGTCGGCATTGAACCGACAGATATCGTTACTTATTACATAATTTCGTTTGTTTATATGGGTACACTGTGTGTTTTAACAATAATTCGTAGCAAAGTACGTGATTAATAAGATGACACAATGTGCATGAGATATAAATTTAGTTACATATAAAAGAGAGGTTAAACAAATTATTACATCATCACTGTGAACTTCTTACACCGTTATTCCAATGTAAAAACATTTTTTTAATGTTAATCATTTGATTTGCCTACACTATATTTTACGTAATTTTTTGTGTAGACTATCACGTATCAACTGAGAGCTAAGATTAAAAAAATTATCTCACAATAGCTACATGATAACATATAAAGTATGTAAGTACTAATGAACGCATAACACGTAATACCTAAAAGAAATAAACTGTCTATAAAAAAAATACCAGTCACAACAGTTTCTCTATATCGAAAATGCGGTTATCATTCTAGATAAAGTATTATTTACTCGATGTACATTTAAGGTAAAAATAAATTGTGATCACAATCGAATATAGAAAGTTAAATATTGATTAAAAATAAATATATGCTCAACAAATATTTTTTATACTTTTTTAAAATGAGAATAATGAATACTGCATACAAATTTGTGTAGAAACCAGAAAACCAATGTAATAAATATTTTTATAGATAAATGCCTCTATCTTCTTGATTTATGTTGTGATATTCAAGAAGTCTTGTAACAAATATGATTGTAGAAAATTAAGTCACTATAAGTTAGGTTAAATGCGCATATTTTTTTTTCTAAAAACGTTTTGACGAACGCAGTAGAATCATGACTTATTTATTATATATTTTTATAAAAGAATAACTTTTTAAAACGAAAACAAAATTTCATCAACCACAAAGAAAATCAGTATAGCAATAACTTTGTATTAACAAAGGCGGGCGTATTTTCGTGTCGTAAATATTTAATGATACTGTATTGTTCGGGTTGCGAAAATTAGATAATTTTACAAATACGATATTATTTATGAAATTCCTAACTTAACAGAGTTTACAATGCTGCACTATATAAAAAAAAGTTTTAATTAATACATATATATCATTATGATTAGCGAGTGAAAATGACTTTAAAAATAAAAAATAATCTACACACTAACTTTTACATATTTATAAATTCTAAACTTTTGATTAACTATCTCCAAACAGTTTAATTAATTTGGTGCTTTGTATTCAATTTTTCTTTACATCAAATTACAAATATTTCCTGTTTTTTTTTATTATTTAATCCAAATATGTAATATTATATATGAATCCAAAGTAATAACCGATAACAACACAGATATCTTTTTAATTCAATTTCATGATATTTGTATTGCGTTTCAATTTTTAACACATGAGTCCCGGCGGCATTAAATCAAGTTCTCAAGATCTACAGAAGGATATTTACATTTAACGATTTGTAATCGTTTCTTTTTTATCGATAAAACTGTCTAAAATGCTGATTCACTTGTACTAACACTGAAACATGTATTAATAATTATTCGTCGTCACAGTACACAGATTTATGTATACTTCAGAATGACGAACTAACATTTTGTATTAATCATTGATGGCTTTGGAATTCATAATATCATGATTATTCTAACAGCTTCTTACCGAATGGCACTATGAATTATTATTCACGTATGTTCTTTTTTTCATAACTTAATGATAAAAACTTTACGTGAATTTTATCGTTCATGATTGCGATTGTACGGCGTAAGTTTTGAGTATGAAAGTGGATTGATAAAGGTAAAAATATAGAAGAAAGTTTGGATTCACTGCATGATAAATGATATGGCTATAAAATTAAAAATACCTATATTACGGAAGGTAGAAATGAAGAAAAATACATGATGCGACGACCCATCCTTGTAGGATAAGGATATAAATAAGATAGTTGTTGTCGAACATTGAAGTGAAAAGTGAAATTTAATATCTTAGTACATGAAATATTAAACTATTCTTTAAAATCTTTTAATATGAAGCCATTGGATCATTTATTTTTTTATTGAATTATAAAAAGACGTTTATTTGTCGATTGACTTTTCAGACAACTAGTCTTTGTTGAAGAGATAAGTGAAACCGATAAATATCTTTCATAGAAAGTTTAATACTGTAAGCACAATTTCAATAATAAGTAAATTAATATTACCTTAGCCACACTACGTAATATCATTATTATTACATGAACGAAAACATTGTAGACATACTCATAAGCAACAAGCAAAATAACTTAAAAAATATTTTGATAAATAATGATAATACTACAAAGGATAACGCACTGCTCTTTGAACAATAATGATTGTAAAATAAATTTTATCAATAAAAATATTCATCATTATGTGATGAACCATAGTAATTTCATATCAATTATATTTATTGACAAAATACGTACAATACATGAAGTGACCAGTTAACTAGAACATCTGTTAAATACTATTCCATCTTCGGGAGAGATAATTTTTCATTGTCGTTTCTGTATGCAGACATCGATTATACAATTCTCTTGAATTGGAAAATAGAAGACTACTTTCGAATTCACAATTGTATAATCCGTGAAATCTATAAATTACGAGGAGTTTAAACGATAAATTCATAAAACAAAAAGTAAATTTACGTTGGCGGGTATACCCGCGTGTAGAAACCGAATAAAAACGTATTCAAAGAAAAATAAGTGTTTCAAATCGGATTAAAGATATCGGAGAGGCATTATAATGAGAAAATGTTAATTAACTTCAAGATCGTGTCATTATTTGCGGCACAATTGTTAATTGCTTTCGCTGATCGCAAAGTACCGCCGTTGAGTTTGTTTTATTGTTACTTAGCTTCATATAGCAAAAGAGCTCAATATATGCTATTATTATCATTCTGATATTTGACAAGCTGGCAGCGGTAGACCATTTATCAATAAATGAATATTTAATTAAAATAAATAAAATTGCCACTTACCTTCGTTACTCTTCGATCACTTAACGAATTGCCACAATTCCAATAAAATAATAAACATGCTGAAAACGATAATAAATTTAAAATAAACCGAGTTGTAACGTTTAAAACTAGACCTACCTGATTACGTAGTTGACGCAGACGACGCTGATCGGCTTTTGTCGCTTGTCCGTGATAACAGTGGCCTGGGTTTGGACCCAGGCGTAGCCGCCCGACTTCGCCAAGAAGCGGTACTGTCCCGTCTCGCATTGTCCTTTGGAGATTACTGCATAATAACGAGAACGATTTTAATTAAATGAGTTAAATTACTATATTTTGCCGCTAACCTACTAGATGTAACAACAATCAGGTTGGCTGATTCATGTGAGTTTTTATTAATATGAATTTGTGCTATAAAATGATTATAACAACGATTCGCTGCTGTAACAGACATTATCTTATCTTTACAGACATCACTCAATGCCTGCTTAAATACCGGTTTTAATTCTTACAAATCTTTCCTTTTCTTTAAATTGTTATTAAATTATGTGAAAATAAAATGAAACCGAAATGATTTGACACAAACATCGCACAAGAAAAGAAGAGACCATGAACTTCTCTTTTCTTTGCAGTTCGATATGCATGTCTCCGTAGGTAAATACTATTGAAAATATGTCTTGAATTGAAAGATAATATTAGTTTACGAAATAAAAACTACCGTATCTCGGTGCGACAGGACCGCTTATACCAACATTTACGTTGGTGCTTATGTACGCACTTTTATTGTTGAAGAATATTTAGTAGTCAACGTGACATTCAAATATGGTTACGACTAGAATTTATAAAGGAACATTTGAACGATTTCAATTATATAACACGTCATTAGTGTTCAGTTTATCAACCAGTGTCCAAAATTTTAGATTTTCACATTTAAAATTATTACATGTATATAAGCCTTTTTTAAAAGCTATTTTGTCAATAATAATAATTATAATAGGCTGTTCACACGATCCAATTTGTTTTCATTCAATTTGTCGTACATGCCATCAGATGGTTTGTTTAAAGATTGGTACATAAAATGGGTATTGGTGAAATATATTTTATATAATCAAAAATGTCATTAAATGATTGTTTTCAGCTCTTTAAATTGAATCGTCTGCGCGTACTATGTATGGTACACGTGGCGAGGAACGTATTAGAACCGAACATAAAATAAGTACAATAATTTCAACTAATTTTCTGACATTGTGAAAATATATTCAATTTATAAAAGGCAATAAGAAAACTGGGATCAATTTCAAATCGGACTCGGTTAATCCTTTTGTTATAGCCGACAATTTATTGATATACATAAATTTTCGATACAACCATTAAATAAATTACACGGGACAAAGCGCGGGAAAGTAGTAACAGGTCCTCTCCTCTTCAGAACCGATCCTAACTATGAATAATATTAAAATATAATAGGCGATCATTTATAATATTAATCTCTTGCAATCGAGATAAATAACCTGTTCATTTACAAGATGGAATAGATGTTATAATAAGTACGAATAAAAAGTGAAGATAATATTAATTGGTGGAGTATGATAACGTAATGCTATTATTATTATTTATTTTTCTACATAATTCAATTACTTTACCGATCTTTCTTATTTATTCTGGCTACGCAGGAATAACAATATCAAAAGCATATAATAAAGTACACTGATTCTAATAGTTTAGACCGCAAAGTTAAACGTTTGTTATTTTCGATAAACAGATTAGATTAGATAGATTTGTGACAATTCTGATTCAAGCCAATGGAAAGTTTATGATTATAACATTGGAACTCCTTAATCTAGTCAGCATTACTACCTGAATATATAAAAACAATCTTGGTTACACGCGTTTTGCAAAAAGAAAATCTATGTCAATTGTACACGGTCCGGAGTAAATACAAGTCCGATTTGAATTCTTTAGAAAACTACATTGCGGTTTCGTGACTGGTGAGTGCCTAGCGTGTGTGCGCAACGTAATTTACCCAATAGCAGTCACGCGAAAGGCGATGAAGATGAGTTCGACGTTTGATAGAAATAATAAAGTTTTTTTTATTATCCCTAGATTGTCTATTAGTGAACGTTTATAAAGACTTACTGAAATTAAAGATATTTTTATAATTGTTATAAGTACGTTTATACGCTTTTGTTTTAAATGTTATCATATTATTAGCTCTCACTTGCTCGCTTCTCTGGGCGTGGTAATTTTTTTTTAATTTAATTTTAAGATTAATTCCCCTCTCTTATTATCTACCAATTTTTAAATCCTTCGACTCAGAAAATAAAGTTCATTGAACCCTTACTATACCACAAGGAACTTTCCTCAAAATTTCTTGTCTCTAGTACCAGCAGTCTAGACTGTGCGTTGATATATAGTTCAGTCATTGAATTAGTCAATTTGACATTATGGATTTTAATTATTGTGCATGGTTTACGGTAGAAGGCTATTGTGATAATGGCAAAATATTATACATAATCACGAAGTTTCTGTACCGAGAACTTTGTTAACACAATAAACATGCTTCGCTTCAAGTTCCAATAAACCGAGCCGTTTGGCAGCTTGCCAGTCATGCGGGTAGCAACGTTGGTGAGAATCACAAACAAGCGAATGAATTATATTTTTACACGTTATTGCTATTTTTTGTTTCATTATAGTATTTTATAATAGTCCATAATTGATAACTAGATTACACTCATAATGAAAAACTTATTAAAATATTTGTGAAGTACAAGCATTTTTAATGTAATTCCATATGATATATATACATAATTAAATATGGAAAAGAATAAGAAAAATTAATTTTACACCTGTTAACCATTTCTATACAAACTTGAGTTTTTAATTTTTCTAAAGGATTATAACTACTATCGCGTAATGATACATTTATTTGGAGAGTTAAATGGACAAAAAATTGATATTTAAGCAAAAAGTATACACGAAATCATCCATGCATCAACATACAGAATTCTAGTTATGTTGAATCATATTAATAATTGTGAGTAACAACTTTAGCACACTTTTGTACATTATGTACTTTATTGATACGTTCTTTTACGAAAACATTTAAACCGTTTCTTCAGACAAACAAATACGTGCAAAATCAATCATTATCTTTTATTTTCACTGTTAAAGATTTCTTGAGATTTTCTTTGTAGATATTTTAAGGACTTAATACTTCCCGAAAAAAAAAAACAGAGGAAACGTGAAACAAGAAAAATTCTAATAACGCGACAAGTTGAAAACTACCTCCTTGTTGTCGGTATAGAAACTAAATGTATAGAAACTAAAAGTTTCGGATCCCAAATAATCCTGCTAACTTCAGGGCGAGTTACCTACTTGAAATTTTTTGAATTAAACACAATTTTTGTGGTAGAAATTAAATTGATTATATAGGGACGCCATTTCCATACAGAATCAAGCTCCATCAACTCTCAATTAACTTAATGTCATGGTGCTTAACATTTACAAAGGTATTGCTTTAACATTTCGATATCAGTAGGGATGCACATAGAATAGAAATAATTAATTAATTTTGTACAGTATTAATGTTTGTAAGAAAATAATTTTCCACACAAAGGTTTACTGCGGTGTTTATTTAAAGTTTAATATGTTCTATTGTAATACACAGTTATTCTGTAAATCACTCAACTCATATATTTTAACGTTAATTTTATTTAAAATCGAATTACTTAAATTCTGGGCACAGGCCAGCGGATTTTAAAAATATATATAATTAAGCTAAAAGAGGGTGTGAATCGTAACAAGGTTTATTACTGATTTATTTTAAAAAGTATTTTTCACGGTACAATGGTCTTATGTAAAAGTATTTAGTAATACAAAAACAATTCCAAAAAACTAGACTGCTAAATCACCGGTGGCTTAGCAGGATGTTATGGTCGCGGTGTCTGGTCGGGGGTATCTATAATTAGATACCCGCACTACAAAGCAAGAATAAAGGAAAATATTTATTGAATTAATACTGGTATTAGTTTTTATTAGAATTAATAATAGTATTAGGATTAGTTTATTAATAGTAGTAATGGAAATCAATGACATTCAACTTATACTTAAAAATAAACTAATACTTAGCTTCGAAAATACAAAATTTTCACCATTAAAAATAATTAGAACAAGGTTTCTAGAAGAATATTTACGATGAAAAGCGACGGCAAGTGGAAAAAAAAGTACAGATGCATATTCTTGGGTTATTTCAATGTATTTAAACATTCCTACTGAATTACTGAAATAAACATGAATTATTAGTGCATTGACCTGTCCGAAATGTACACACAGGTCGAATCCGATGCGTGCATTTTTAAAGTATTTCATAACGCTGGATTTAATTTATATTTTCTTTTAACATGAAAATAATTTTAGTAGTATCATCATAGTAATGTCATCCATTTCAAAGAGACGAGGAACGGAAAGTAGCAAACGTTATTTTTTTATTATACATTTTACATTCACATCGGATATCATTAAATAATGGTGAACGGTTTTTTGATGTCACGAAAAATATCGTGGCAGACACGTTACCTTGATGGCTTTTATCTGTTTATTGAATATCAATGTATGTAATTAACCGCACTTACATAATAACAATATGTATAGGTAAAGAGATCACTGCAATACTTGTGTTGATGTTGACCAATAAATAATAAAAGTTGCAGGCGCGCTCCTATCGCTAAGAGATAAGTCGGGCACGAAATAAAACTAACTCATCGGTACAAGCAAAGTTTTGTAATAAATAGCGATAATTATCTCGTTGGTAAACAATTATTTTTCTTAACCCCACAGTCATGGAAATGCCAGATAATCAATGGAGGTTTACTACGACGGGTTGCGATTTAAGAATATAATCTAAGATTGAAGTTGTCACTACTTTTCTTGTAAAACATCTTTTGGTACACGCGAAAAGCTTTATTTGTGTGTTTACAGAAATCTTATTCACAGAGGAATTAATATTATTTTTGAAAAACCCTTCCATCTCAGAAAATTCTGTGTCTAGGAGAATCTTATAAACTGTACCTATACAGATTCTTATGTCATATTTCAATTGGCACCGGCAAACTAACTGTTAGTATTATATTTACATCAAAATGTTATTAATCTCGATCAAAGGATTATGTTTCAAGCAATATTGTGGTGGTCCAGATAATAGCAAACAGCAATTGCATCATTTACAAAAAATATTAACAGAATATTACAACCATGTGGTTGTGCATTAAAAATTTAAAAACGCGTCGTCTGTGTCTCATTAATTTGTATGAAAAACGAGGTTAAGTACCTTTTAACATATACTTTAATATAAACTTGAAGTGGAACAGGAAAATGACCCGAAAGCATATAAAAAGAACGAAGAAAAAATTTACACTTACATCTGCCGATTAAAATAGTATTTCCTTTTAGTAAGTACAATTGACCAAAGCCAGAAAATTTGGAAAAAAAATTGTTTAACTGGGCAAATTTGAAAAAGAGTGTATTATCCTAACATAATTAACTTTATATACACAGTAATATAATTCATAGTATAAAGGTTGGAAAATTGTTATTCATCGTCCCCATGAGATTTTACAACCTCCCACAAAATATCACGTTTATTTAAGAGTTTACATAAGACGAGCTTCAAGTGAAATAAACTTGGGGTGTAAATGTTTATCTTAAAATAAACAGGCATGAAAAACGAGAAAAATTTTTATAACGTTTGCTTATAGGACCTTAATAAAAGAAAACAATATCAATTTCACGCTATATCGTCTTACTTATCATTTGTATTTTATGCGAATGATGATAGTGTTATTTTAAAGTTGTATTAGTTTATAAATTTATTTATTGTAAATAATTTACAAAGGGTTACGTTTTAACAAAGTGCTAAGAAAGAAAAAAATTGAAATTGGTTTCATTAATATAGTTCCACTTTCAACAATGTAAGTTAAATAGCTCAAAATAAAAACTGTGAATTTATTTTTGTATAAAGTTGCATATGGCACAGGGATTTAGTTGCTTAAAATTTAAACTTTTCAATTATTATTATTTTAAAACGAGCTACCGAAAAAAATCGCTTTAACAACATAATTTCGTAATACCGACTACATAATGAAATTCAGTTTTTTTCCTACTAATGTTATAGATGTAATTGACACATTGCAAATAATTGGTACAATAAAGCATTAATTATAACAATATTCGGATCTACAGGGAATTAAACTTTACGATTTTTAAAACAATCCAGAATAAAGAAACAAAACGAGGGTTATATAGACACCGGGCGGTCGTAAACCTCGCCACTTGTTATCTAGTATATTATCAACGCAGCAACAGCGGCGGCTGATACAATTGGTAATTGCCTCAAGTGCGCTGTGACTACGCACCGTCCATTTTTATTACCATTTATTGCCGAAACTTTTATGATCGCTCTTTAACTTTGTTTGATAAGTAAATGCTTTTACAAATAAATATATCAATATCCATTCTATGATAAAATGGGGCAATACAGTGTTTAACTGAATTAGTGTAAACATGTACACAATTTCTGATTAACCACTGTATCAGCATGAACATAGGCTCTAACTATAATATCGTTGCTTCCGAATCTTTAAGAAGGGCACACTAATAGAAGGCACAACTTGATAGTGACTCCTGGAGTTTAGTGTGAATATCGTGTTAAGCCCGGAAGTGGGAGCGAGATGCATACTGACAAGACACGGAAATTTGTGGGGAGTCAAGAACGTGTACATGGAGCTATACAAAGGATAAAACGTGTATGGCGTCCCGCAATTCAATCCTTATGATGAGGCCTTGGGTGTTTAGTAGGTCGCATTACTCCTTTCATTTCTGGAATGTAGCACAAAAGCAAAAAATACAAAGCTTACTAATGACAACAATACGTGATTCGAACATCAATGTATGATAGTTCGATGTAAAATCGGAATGCATTTCGGTTTCTCCAAATTTACATTTTCTCACGTCACTCCGTACTTGTGATGGTGCGACAGAAAGGGTGTTTTTTATTTTATTTACTAAAGTTCTCAATGGACAGGTTTGGTTTGAATTCAACAACTCCACTGTGGGAGAGGAATGTGGTTAAAAAACGATTCTTGAGGGAGGACGCGTATTAATATATGAAAAATCCTATTAATATAACAAAAATGGATTCAACCAAATTTTTTTTTAATTATTAATATTCATTCTCAAATTTCCTATGAAACTAGAATATTCTGACATGAAAGATTTACTTGCTATTATTATTCTCTTTGCTCTTTGCGTGCGAATAAAAATGATCTTTTGAAACGCTACGATAATAGCTAGTTTATTTGAATAAAGGTCAAAGTAAGGTTTGATATAATCTCATTATATAAAATAAGGTACTGTATTATACTAAAGAACATAACGATACAATTTATTTTGAACCTAATAATAAGCCGTTTTTAATGAAACAGCTATTAGTGTAACGATTTGCCCGACGCTGAATTAACAGCCTAAAGGCAAAATCAATACTTCATGACGGAATTCTATAAATGGAAACGTCTAAAGCTCTAAACGTTATTGTCAACCATTTCCCTGGAAACAGCGATTTTAGATGCTTTGTCGTTGTCAATCTCTCTGAATAAGGTCAATTGCAATCGATCCTAATTAGAATTAAAATGATGATTATTATGACTTCTAAAAATGCTGCTAAAAAACTGTGACAGTCCAAATGGTGAAATCTTATTCTGTGCATATTGCGCTAGTGTGAAAATAATGCAAGCTTAAAGCTTAGAGCATTGCTCGTTGAAAAACATAGGCTAAAACACCTTTAACGATATTATTTATCAAGACAGTTCAAACATACTCATAATAAAACAGTGCGTTACATCACGTGAGGATCACTTTAGCTCTGGGAGCGCTACGTAATACTACGTATAAAACTATTTTCGTTCTAGAATCATCCGTGTTTATCGTTAATACGGATGTGATTCTGATCAACACGATGTTATTAGTATCGAACATATTTAAAAATCACTCAGTCACTGTGCCTCTAACGCTATTATTTAATCAACACACTAGACAAACGGTTTAAGCGTTTTATTCAGAATATATGTGTGTAAGTAGTATTTTATCAAAAATTTTATTCATTCAAGAAAATAACTCCTACATAAAATATATTATTTTTAAGAAGCATATAATATTAATAAAATATATTGAAAAATCAGAAAAAGTAAATGCTTTTAAAAACCATTGTTTCTTACCTGTACAACAAAGCTTAACAGTTTAACTTTAAAGATGTTGTACATACTAAAAAATATCGAAAAGGGCAATAATAAATTTATAATCCAATATTCATTTTTGAAATAATACTAAAAATGTATTATTCATTATTACAAGAACATCGTTAGATTGTTATCGAAATTTAATTGCACTGTAGTCTTATAAACTCATGCACAATTTATTGCTTCAAGAACAATAATCATTTTAAAACCACTAAAGTAAGCCGAAAAAACATAAATCTTGCGTAGGCCATTAACAACGCAACTATGCCGACCGTGAGTCAGGGTCAGTATTTTTGTACGACTTACAACGGACGTTCAAGTTCAAGGCAGTGGAAAAATACGATTGACAAATGCAGGGAACGAAAATAAAATTCTATCACGGTCCACATCAGAGATTTGAAAAAATGATGTAGACAAACATTGTGATGACAGAAGTAACCGTTGAGATAGAGAAATTAATTTTAGAAATGATTTTTCTATTGTTCCATGTTTTAACATTATTGCTACAAATTAAGTAATCAAATTATCAGTACTTTAAGCATTACTCAACGATACAGTTCCTTAGCATAAAACTATAAATCTTATAATTTACATATAAACTAATATATCGTTTAGCTATGTAAAATAGTCTTACCAGATGGTTACCATAGTTTAAATTTATCATAAATCAAATTATCCATCAATCTTTTCTCTACGTAGCGTTTTTTAGATTTATGAATGTACATTGAAACTAAAGAGTCTATCTGTTCTTTATATTTTCTTCATGTGACCAAAATAAATATGTGGGATATTTAAACAAATAAATTACTCCTAAAATAACATTGTAAATGAGGAATGCATTGAATGTTATGAAATTATTATCCCCCATGCCATTCAGCTTAAAATATAGTGCCAATCAACGCTCTCATAAAGGTCGAAAAGGCATGGTAATTATTTTCCTAGTAGCAGTAGGTATTTTGTATAAACTCGCATAACTTTGCCAACTATTACTCCTAAATATATAAAAGAATTGACAAAATAATCTGGTTCATTGTAACACAAACAAAAGAGGAATTGAATCTTCATTTAATGGTTCGTTATATGCTGTCTAAAGCATAGTGATGTTACATTACATTTAGCTATCGAGGCAATATACATTCGTCAATTTGAGATATTAGACGGTAATTATCTCAGTACAAAGATGTTCCCTACAGACTGATAAAGTATAAAGTTTACATAGTACTATCGTAGTGGTGATGAAGGAGGTCGGAATAAATGGAGGAGATTGAGTAGGAAAGCGGACCCTGGCATTAGGCCGGGAGAACGCTAATACGAAGAAGTACTATTGAAGTGATAGAAATAGTCATTGCGGATACATTATTTCCATTACCATGGCTATGACTATTAGAAGGGCCTGTCTACCACTAGTAATTTACATATAAAATAAACTCGTATGTGGCGAGTTGGCAGCCTATTACAAGATCAGCACAGAGCGTAGGCCCGGTGATAAAAAAAGGCGAACCTGTTGCGTGCTACTGGTTATGTAATATTGACTTAAATGCTTGCCAATGTTTTTCAGTTTACCGTACATCGCACGTAATGGAATGATTGTACACATCTTTAATTATATTTGTTTGTCAAAAAAATAGATGGCATATATTATTAGTGCTTAATACTTTTGTTCAGAGGCATCATATTTTATAAAGTACGAGTCATTGGGTCACCACAATTATGTTAATAGAGTCCAGTCTATTAATTTTACAGTTAAAAAGAAAAATTTAATAGTTTCTTTAAATTTTAATGACAAATAAGATTTACAACAATTTAAAATATTTTGTATTCTTATGAAATTACAAAACATTCTATGAAGTGATCATTTACTTGATGTATTAATGCAAATATGTTCAAATACGGAACATGTCTAGTTGTAGAATCACAAAATTAATATAACGTTTTCGCCAATTAACGGCAATGCGACAATTAATGGTGTTGTTGCCAATTAAGAACGTTCTATTGAGACAATAAGTTTGTTGCTCTTCTATATATAAAAGTTACATGAAAAATATGACCAAAACTAAAGGAGTCTTTAGATGTATTTCTTTTAAGAAAGATCCAACCAAATGGACGTCATAAAAAAGTAGTTACACTTTAACATAGATTCTGTCAAGCAAACATTATGGATGGATATTTAATTAAATACAATACATACGTCGAGTTATATCATGTAATATAAGGAGGTAAAATCATGTTATTCAAGTGCAATTTAAATAAATATTAATGTAAATGAAAAAATATAACTTAAATTTGCAAACATCTTTAAAAAACAACATTTCTATAGAACATCAGGCTTCTATTGAAATAGAAAAATTTTACAATCAAACAATTAAGATACCAAAAAAGAACCATCACACGAAAAGTGTAATAAAGTAGAACAAACCTAACATTTAGCTATATAAATATGATTGTCACTGAATTGTGCCGCGCTTAAATTTGAATATAAAATAGAAATGATTATAAACAAAGAGACGGTTTTTCCCGCTGTTTTTTGTTCTTATCAGCAGTTTGCGAATATACTTGTGATAAAGACGAAATGCATTTTATTAGTGACGAGGAGTTCACAGTTGTTTCACATTATTACAAAACCGTTAAAATGTGATAGAAAAAACTTTACAACATAAACATATTAAATAATCGTTACAAATTTTCTCAAGCAAACATTTGTATCAAATGTCGGATGTTATCTCCAATACATTTGTTCATCGAATGGAATTACGATAGCTTCAAGCAAAACTAAGTACAGCTCATAACTGTTACTAATAAAATGCTGTGGTAATCAGTGATCCAATATCCGGTACTGGAGGCGGCGTCCGCACCCGACCTTTACATATCGCGGTTGCGGCGAATGTGCCAACTTAGATGAAGTTTATAGCGGACCATGGCCTTGCCCATCTTGCGCTGGGATAGATTATATTTTTAAACGTGGGTCATTCTTTAGCATCGATCAGCTGGCAACTCGCACATATCACAAACGGAAATGCGCCGTAAATGTGTGTGGAATTCTCACATTTGAATTTTGTACAGCTTAAATTATAATAATTTTTTATTTTTTTATTTATTAGTAATGATTTAATTAATCGCAAATATAATTAAACAATGCTTATTTAAAGTTTTATCACAATTTTACATACACAATACGGACGAAAATGGTTTATTTTATGGTTTGTATTGATAGAATAAAAATTTTAAAACTAATATGTTATCATTGAGTTGGTTATTTTATATTATACATTTTATTTCTTTCCTTTTCAACGACAAAAATATCGTCAGTTTTATTTATGTGATCGTCTAATAAAACATTAACACGAACAAATATCGACGGTTCAATTGATTGTTTTTATCAGTTCTGGTTAGTTACTTAGCATCGATTTCACCTGTTGTTAATTAACAATGAGGCCGTAGATAGTACAGCGTGTACGCCCAGAATACATCTGGCTCCCACAATATATGACGCCGGAACACAGCAATACTAATTTTATTTTATTAATCAACGCAGTGATGGCATATAGTTCTTGTATTATCTTTATGGGAGTCCGTTTTTATCGTAGAGATTAAATCTTAACACTCTGCGGCTTCGGCACAACTTAATTAAGTTTTTCGTTCGGTGCCCTCAAGTTCAGAATTAGTGATTCCGGGATTCCGGTCGGATTTTAATGAATATTTGAATAGAGTTCTTAAAGGTTTACTAATCTCATCGTCAGTGCTTATCAGTGGTCACTTATTTCATATCGCTTAAATTTCTTAAAATAATTATCATTTGCCCAACAGTTTCCGTATGACACCGACGCGGTGTAACCGGACGGCAAACTGCCAATTACAAAATGATAACTATCCATTTGTAAATATTTCTAAATCCAATTGCATACGATTGGAGAACGAATTGTTAATATTTTTATATACATAGCACGCAATGGACAAATCATAGGCGCGTGATGCGTGCCCACTTGTAAATAACGTGATCTCATAAAGTTTAAGCTGCCCGAAGTTACATCACTAATCGGCGTATTTTCGTCAATATTTCGATAATCTTTATATTTTAACTATAAAATTTTATTACAAGTCAAATGTCACTAGTATACACTTTATGTTATAGTAATGTAGTGTAAAAGATTCAGAGATACATTATTCGTATATATTTTATCACATAGACCGGTAATAGTAATTAATTATAAGACAATATTCCTAAACTAACTAGAAAACAATTAACTATATTCAAACGGTCGTACCGCTTTTCTTTTATCACAGGAAGAATCCTCTCAATATCAACTTTATTCAAACAATAAAAATGGAAAAAAATCTCTCGTTCTTAAGCTACGATACCATAGAAATATAGATACTCATGTCAAATTTTTATCATCCTTCTATAAAGTCAAAGGCTAAAAATCAACTCTTTTTTCACTCAATATTTTCTCGACTCATATCTTGTAAGTAGTTTTTAAATTGCACCCAACCAAAGATTTATTACGTAATTTTCACACATCACATTTAGGTTGGGTGTAATGTCTAAAGCAAAAGATATGTCAAATATAAACAATGGTAAAAGCCACACTTTGCGTATCAGTTATAAATAACTAGTTAATATAAACTATAATATATAATATACCCTATCTAGTTAATATATTTAAAAAGCACAGCACTTATGTTTCCATAACGGTTTTTTTAGACCTTTAAAACTACAAAAACCATAAAAACTCATATGCGGATTCAATAAACGGACATGTCCTTTTTTAAATTGTCTCGTGATCAACCAGTTTGTTGCTACCGTTTTTAGTATGAGCTCTGGTTTACCGTTACATGTCAATTTACAAAAACTAACGACACGCGTAAATGCAGATGAAAATAAATAATTACCAATTTTTTAAAAACTAGCTCTCACTCCGTACGATTCTCGTCGTCGTCGTGATATTTTTTTTATTTGATATTAAGAATTTCCCTCCAGTATTTGTAATAATTTTTGAGAGCATTGGGTTCACAGAATAAAAAGTTTAATTGAAATTTTAAAAACACCTCTTTCTCCTTCAGGAACTGATTTAAAAATCTTAGTGGATAGCTACAGAGAACAAAGACACATCTACTAAATATCTTGTCTCTGGGACCAGCGGTTCAGGGTGTACATTGATATTTAGGTCAGTCACTGACTATCAGTAAAGATTTTAAATTTTATATGTATAGGTATATATGTTAAATAAAGTAAAAGTAAGCAAAATGTTTTACCAATTTTAATTGTTATCAGTTTAACAGTGTTTGAAATTGTAATTTGTAACCAATATTTTTTTAAAGATGTACTTGCCAATATTTTCATATTGAAATATAATTCATTCACATTACTATGGTTCTGTTGTGGGGGGTTCTTGTATTATATGAATACAATGCTAACATAAGGAAGGAAAATTTTATATTGCTCAACGTTAAATACTCACTCAATATAAATGATCTTTGGAACACCAACTTTCCTTATAAAATTCATTGTCTTAATTTTTCACAAATAACAATACGTTGGCGGTAAGGATCAACTAATCACACAAATTTAAAAACCCTTCCACGTTCATTCCTTATATGAAACAAAATATATAATATACTGTGGCAGCAATGTATTATAGTTTATATAAGTATAGGTGCTGTAATAACTCCATGTTATTATCAGGAAGCCATTACGCGTTATCAAGTTGTAAGCTAACACAATGCATCAAAGCGTCGTTATCTATAAACGAACTTCCTTATTGGCTAAGTAAAATGAAGTTATGTAAATATAATTTATTTGTAAAGTTTTCACTTTTAAAATAGTTATTACTTTGCGTTACAAAGGATAACTAACGATTGTACGTCTTACTTTAAACGGAAAAACTAACTTAATTCCCTGAATAATGGGTGCACATGAAAAAACAACCGCATTTGTATTGCATTAAAAACTAAGGGACGATGTCACTACCAGGCCTGTAATGATATGCCTCCTTTCTTTTTTTGCATGGTTATATTTACTAAACATACCAGATAACTCTCTTCAGTAACTATTAAATGTGGTATTATTAGAATGAGAAATACACTTTTGAGATAAACTGATGACAATTTAAAAAATTATATATTTACAATTTATATTATAAAATTACAAATTTAAGTAAAATATTGATAATAATTCATCCTATACGAATACAAATATCTTAAGAATGGGACAACCACGATTGGTAGTTTTAATTTAAATTACAATTTACGTGAAACGTAAGGTAACAGTTTATTCATTCTAGGGTTAATACACTGTTACAGAACGTAGTATCAAATGTATACAACCTGCCTTATCGAAGATCGAAATGCGGTGTTACTAATAAAGAACACAATACTGCGTTAACTGCTAATACACTAATATAAATTGAGTTTTGTAATATACTGTAAAAACGACGTCTGCATAAACTTTAAATCAAGTAGACTACGTAAAACTGTCAATACGTTAATCATATAACATAATACATCTGCAATACATTAAAAAATCTGGTATTCACGTCACAATAAGAATCCACTGTAACAGATGCAACTGTCGCTCTCTTAAGGACGTAGGATGCGTACAGACAGAACTTTAGGAGACTACATAATACCTTTTCATTACAACACGCGTAAAATTAACCGAAATTGAAGCCCTCGTTACATTGACGACAATAATCCGACCTCTTAAAGTTACAGTATTGAGTTACAACAAACCTTTTACACTATAAAATACCTTGAAACACTATTTCTTTAACAGATTTTATCAATACACGAAACCATATCATATTTTACATATGTATAATATGTGGAATTAAATGAAGGAAAATACATTAATATGAAAACTATAATGTTAATAATACAATAAAATAAAGATGGTTCCTAATATCATCTATTCTATTAACACTAGCGCAATATATGAATGATTAAAGTTAAAAAATCTATACTCCAAAAATCTCATAAAGACTTGTCTTATTCACTGACTGAAAAATGCACAGCCAAACTGAAGGGTTAAGAAACATGAATTTGATGAGTGTATTCTTAGTGATACGTTCCTTCTTACCACTAAGAAAAGATTTTAAAATTTCAATGAAACTATTTCTTCTCAATGGATTCGAAAATGGGTATATTTACCGGAGTGGGATTAATCTTAATATTAAAAATCATCACGCCTAGAGAAGTGGGCGGGTGACGGCCCCATAAATACAGAGTACGTTAAAATTTTGACTGTGCATTTCAAAACTAAATATTATATAACATTACTCGCTTAATGGGCTGATAAGTAAGAATACGATATAAATGGACCATGTTAAGGGACTCGTGCTGCCGAGCGTGGATCGAATATTTAATGCGAATAGGACAGTTAGGTTGAACAACATAGAATTTTAGATCTCTTTAAGTTATTTCATAGTTTTAATACGTAATAATGCTCAAACATGTTTGGGGACACCTGACGACTACGGCTAACTGAAGAACATTGCAGGTAAAAAACATTGAAGGTGAAAATAGAGTAAATGAAAATGAAGAACGTAATTTTTTATCGATCATAGGCTAATATATTTCACCTCGATTACTTCTGATGTTATGTAATAAATTAGGCCGTAATAGCTAACCAGGCGAGTTCGTAAATTCCTATCACGAATCAAAGTTCAACCCTCATCTGGCTCCTAAATCGAACTCGGACCCTCCGCCTTACAAGACAAGTGGTAAATCACTGCACGGCTGAGGCAGTCGAGTTAATAAAAGCAAAAGAAGAAATATTCATTGAAAGCTTAGCTTTCTTTAAAAGTCTAGTTTAATGTCAATTTTTAAAAGTGAAAATGATTTATCTTCTCAAGTTTATTTTAGGGATTGATTGCACGTAAGTCACAATCGTTCAATTTTGATAAAAATACAAATAGATAATTGGCAGATAAATTCCGACCAAGTTTAATTTCGTCGGTTCCGACCAAGTTTAATTTCGTCGGTGGCAAAGTAATGTATCATATAATTAACCATAGATTTGAAGACGAAAACATGTCCACAATTTGCGAGGTAATTTTTCAGACAAATAAACGCTTTATTTTGGTATTATGACAGATTCTAATCTGGCACAAAAAGAATTCTTTTATGTCTATTACAGGCGGAACCCTCAAACTGCTAGGTCTAAGGTTAAGATAAGCTTAAGATAGGTATCTTCAATATACAGTAATAGCAATGAGGTCAAGGGAAGCTGTCTTTAATGCTTTATAAATGGAATAGTTTTAGAATATTATCGGACATATTTATAATAAGAACATTATATAATCTGTTTTCATTCCCAACCAAAGAAATATTGTAAAAAGCTAAAGAAATGAAAGAAATTAAACTTAATGTAAATAAAATTTTTCATTGTTTTAAACTACTTATTTAACATGATCACTTAATATTAAAAACATCTAGTTATATAAATACATAACGTATTATTACATTACGAAACATGCCCTTCAGCTAAAGATAAAAGTCGGTAATGTCTAGTTCAAACACACGCTCTGTATGCTGATGGTTAAATTCCAAATTTTTTTTGCACCTAAGAGTATAAAATATGGCGATAAGCCAATCGTAAAAATAACCATAGCTCTGTAAATAGATAAATTTGTGATTATTAAACTTTACATTGTACAAAACAAGTAATCGACAGGATTTTTTTTTAATTTTTGTACGTTTGAAATGACGAACGGGACTTTCATCAGACATTAGGTTATGTACCCTTGTACATAATAATGAGGCGCCGATTCTAGTTGCAACCATAAGGAGGTAGATCTGGTTATTTTAGAAGTGATTACTACACAGTATTGTTGACTGGCTTCCTGACGCAGTAGCTTATCGCTTGCTTATAATAAGTTCTCAAGTTTTTTGTTAGAGCTTCACGAATAATGAAGTCTAGTTGGAGGTAGGCTTATTTCGAACTAGTTACCACCCACAGTATCAACTAGTTATAACAGCTTTGTTCTGTTCCGGTAGTGATATATTTTAGAGCCAGAGTATTCTGGACGAGCATGCTTCACCTCCTGCGGCCTCATTGTCACTTAATATCGTTTGGCATTGAGATCAAGTGTAAGCCCACGCAGACCTGTCTGGATTGTCTCTGGCAACAGTAATCTAACCCTACTAGACTTTATTCCTTCCATTAAATTTTATGGTTGCCTACACTGAATCAGTTTCAACAGCCAATTATTAATTAACAGCAAATTCAAAACATACTTTATTCAATTAGGCCTTAAGACGAGCTTTTGAATAATATTATAAATGTTTCTAACGCCGGTTCTAAAAGCTTATTCATCTGAGAAAAAATAAATAGGAAACTCATGGATACTATTTTAATTATTATTACAGTATTACACTAATCTTTTTGTTGGATTGTGACGAATCATGTCTTTCTGGAGTTTTGATATTAAATTAGTATTCCATAAAATAATAAGCTCTACTACCCAGAATCCTGATAAACTTTTGAAACCTTTGCAAGCGACAGATCCGAAATATTTTGGGACTTCACTACAATGCGCTTAACTCCACAATTGAGTTTTTTACTCGACACAGACCAGAAAAACAAATAAAAAATTCTTGTTTATTTCGAATATTAATATTATGTTTACCTAATTTAATAAACTTTTAACTTAGAGAATCTTTCGAACCCAAAACGTAGACCACCCCAATAGCTTTTTTTTATAATACAAATACAGCCTCTGTATCAGACCCTTTTCCCAGAACAAAATGTCATAAGCACAATGCTATTAAAATATCTGAAATAAACGGTGCAAGATATTTCTACATCGGTAACATGCCTAACCTTGATTTAATAATATTTTACTACTTTAGCGTTATTTTTTCAATGTTTCGTAATGATGTCAGCCACTTGATGAAAAGTACTTGCGAAGAATTCGTATTTTTTGTATTTGTAGTATTAAATTCTGTTGACTAATGTGTATAATTGAAATTTCAATTCATTGAACAAGGAATTTCAATAGTGAATCTCAACACAGAATTGCTATCCCTACCCGTTTCTCACGCTCATCGTTTTTCGCCGTACTATTTACTGCTACACTAAATTAGGCAACGTCATAACCGAAAACTGTCATCTGGTAACAACTTTCAATAACTAAAATGTTTTAAACAGATGGCGCTATACATGGTTTGTGATTACGGGTTCAAATAGATGGCGTTATGTGAAAACGGAATTCTTTTGATCTTCGCCAAGACATGTTAGTATATAAGATAAAAGGAGTAATACTAAGTAACAGTAAGTAAGAGTACATTTCAATTGTAAAATGTTCCATCGGACATTACTTTATGACCTCTACAAGCCCTTGATAAATTTTTGGTAAATGTTATGAATTTGTAACAATTTATAGTTATTCATCTGATATAAGCTATGCTTGACCACAACTCTACCATAGTCGTGAGGTCTGCGATTGTAAAGCGTTGATAGCTCGCGAATCACCGGATTCGCGAGCCAGCTTCGATAAAGCTGTAATGGTCACTGTGACTAACAGCATCTACTTCACCGAATCCAGCAGCATTGTAAAGCGTATTAAGCTTTAAGACCATTTTATTTCTATAGACCAGAAAAGTATACGTTAAAATAAGTAACATAGCAAGATACATATACATACAAGCTAAATCTTCTACATGCGTAACTGATTGTATAGCATTTAAAGATGTGTGTTTTGTTTAATATTTATTACGCTATAAAAAAATTAACACTTACATGATTTGAATTGCTGAGCCAAGGAGGCGGTATCGGCTGCGTGATGATAGTCGTACAATGAATAACCAACCAATTCATCAGGTTCGAATCCCAATGTGTTCATTAAACTGCAACAAAGAAAACCCATGCTGAATTTTACTGTTAATGGTATTATCATTTTTTATAAATTAACACGAAATTCTAATATAATTGAAGCAAAACAATATTATTTGGAAATAATTACATGCGAACTAGAAAGATTCTAGATTTATTGTGAACCCACTTAAAAATAAGGAGAAAAATCTTATAGTTTAAGATAATTTCTATAACATATATATTATTTAATTAAAATTAAGGTATACATAATGAGAAATAAACCGACTGCACAATTGTAAACAATGCAAATATTTTGTTTTTAAACAAGCACTGATAATATTTTATAATAATGTTATTCTAAGCCACTTTATTTCAAAGGTCATCTCCAATGTGACCTGCAATTCTCATGATTTAGGTTATGTTTACCGGTATCTTCATAGTTAACCTTGAATGACCTATAGACGCTTTCCCTTTGTTCGCAGTATTAAGACTTTAATTATCTCTTAAATAATTAAAATTAATAAAATGTTATTTTTTAATTCACCTATTTCATATTAATAGAAATTTATGCCTAATTCATATTTCTTTTTTAAAAATCCCGCCACCCTTTCTTGAATATATAGGGGTTACGAGATTTCTTCAACATCAACACATTATTCACTATATTTTATCACACAAAGAAACACTCTCCACAACACTTTTTATTCACTAAAACATTTTAAACACTCGTAGTTTATCGCGAACTGAAGTGCTTTGTCGCGAAACCACATCATGTTTAACCTACAAAATACATTTGAAGGTGATATTTTTGTTGATATAATACAGCCATACCCTGTGAGGCACTATAAAGGTCATAACACACTGTTTAAAATGGTACCTAAATTTTGCCTCTTTATACGTACGAAGAATTGTTTACAGCGCCATCTTTTGGCAATGGAACACGACTATACACTTATACAGAGAAACAACAGGTGGACGATGCAAATGTAAAATTAATGTTTATACATTATGTTATTATGCGCGTTGTTTAAAAATTGGAGATGCTAATAAATAATTGATCGATAACTTCTATATGTTATTGTAATTATGTGTAATAATGGACATATTACACACCAGCTATTTAGCTAAAGTTTGTTTTGTGAGGTTTATATATCCTATAATTTAATATTACAGTAAAATTTCAGTTTTATCCCTTTTTTTTGTTTCCGTTTTTTTATTTTTATAAATTGAAATTATTCGAATAATTAGTGGCTTACTGCAATTCATTAAAAGTCACCTTAGGTGTCTGAACATAGTTATGCCTGTTATAGTTTTAACTTTAACAAACAGGGATGTTTAAAAAATTGCATTTTTATGTTATTTGCATCATGTTCATATATATTTTACATATTCATTAAATGAGGTAAATGTGAGGAGGTTATGGGATAACAAATTAAAAGAAACCACTTACCCATCGTCCGTATACGTGAATTTCATATCCATGGTGTGTTTGGACAAAAAGGTCATGCAGTCGAGAGGGACCTCAATATTGGATGGGTGTGCTATGGGTTGACCCACAGCAATAAGAGATCCGGTTTTACTCTGTTTGTTTGCTACAATAGCATTTGTCTTTCTACCTTCGCCTTTAGTATGGCCTTCTTCTGGATATTTCTCATTTTTGTCTTCAGATGGAGACAGCATATGCCCAGTAAGATGGATGACCTGTGAAAGAAACAGTGCAAAATGTGAATATGTCATTAGAACTTATTTTTTTATCTTACAAATTGTTTCCTATTTTTCCAATCTTGGAGAAGAAACATTATTATTTTCATGAAATCATTTAATAAGAAATACATCTTTAAAATAAAAAACTTGGTTTTTTTCGACGATTTAAAGATATAAATTACGTAACTGACATACATAGATGAACGCTAATTTAGAGTATTTATATATTTGTCACCAACATTAGAAGTATTTTATAAAATCATATTTTTTACTTATAACTTCTCACGTTAATGCTTATAATTAACACCTATAGTAAAATTCAAATTTTTATATTTACAATGTAGAAAATCAAGAATAATAGATTTTATTGAATAGTTAAACATAATATGACATGTGTTTTAATGCTTATGATATGGTTTCAATCAGTAATGCTCATTTGGCGACTATATCCATTGGCAAATTTTAGGATCCATGAAACATTAATTTATTTTTGATTAGTAAACGTTGCTATTTTTTTTATGTTTAATTCTTCAATATACGTAACGGAAATAATAAAAAATAGTTAATTATTACAACGTAGATATGTAAATAAAATTAATTTTATGATTTATCATCACACAAATCATCAACAAAAATTAGTAACTTTGTGTTAAGCCGGAGTTTACAGACAGTGGTTATTACCGAGTTTAGTGTATACAAATAAATTTTAGGATAATACGGTCATTAATGAAAACAGAATGTAGATAACGGCCGTGTTACTAACGACTTATGCGGCGCCACAAATATTGACAGATCATTTCGTCTTCAACAATTAGTAGTGCTAACAAGCATTAAAATTGATATTATATACAATGCCTCGACTCGATTATATATTGCCTAGACAACACATATATTTCTCTATTCTTATATCAAAGTTAACTGATAAGATTAGGTGTTTGACTACAGGCAGGAAATGAAGTAGTAAAGAATTTGATATCTTGTAGTTTCAAGATTCGATGCCGCTACACGAATTATGAGCTGCTTTAGCACTTTGACAACTAACCAGTTATAATGACTGGTTGCATCAATTGTTCACAAAACTTTCTCTTCACTTTTCATGTAATAATTTTGATGAAATATGTTTTCTTTTCTTTACAATTAATTTATTACATAAATGTGTAATTTAATATTTTTTTTACTCTAGTAAATAAATATATTGTACATAATAAATGTTTGGTTAATAACTACTCACAGTAATAACCTAAAATTACCTGTAATTATAATGTTTGATAAAAGAAAATTTAAATAAAAATTATATAGATATTATATAATTATATACAACCTGTGACGAATTCAATTAGGAATAAGCAAGTAAATCGTCGAAGACCGAAACTGATGTTAACCAAAATATGGAAAATAATTATAGAATAAGGTCTCTTATTTTTTTAATATTATAACAGTACTATAACTGCGTCACAGAAAACGTATTACACGAATTCAATAACGATTTAGGACGAGGTAATTCTCCTAAACCTCGTTTCGTTATAGCTAATAATGTTACGACCACTGTTTGCAAACGTGCGGTCAAAATGTAATTAAAAATATCGTTTCTGTTAGTTTTTTAATAAAAACCAAATGGTAATAGATCGTTTCTGTTTACTGCTATCCATTGAAACCAACCATCTTATCTTGATCAATAGTTTAAGATAAATTAAAATGTTGATACGGGTCTTCACCTACCATGGATCACTTCCTTTTCAATTAAATAGGATATGTAAGACTGATTTCTTTGTTATAAAAATTGATTTCGGTTCGTACTGTACTACACGTATTTACGTTTTTTGGAATATGCAACGAATAGATATTAAAATTTTAACATGTCATTGTGGTTAAACGCATTTCTTTTGGTCTGTTTCGACATTCTTATAATATTAAATATTGGAATAAATACGATTTCCGCATCACAATTATTCATTGTATTTCAAGAATCCAAAGCTAAAAAATTGGAGAATGGTAAAGCATACTTTGTGCTCTTAATGGGAATGATTGCACACGTGGCCCGGCATCACAAGAAAAATAAGCCGTAAGTTTTTCAGTGTTCAAAAACGGCAAAAAGTCGTCTTAGTTATACTCGAGCATTGAGCGAACCAGTGACAACAAAGATATAATAACTATTTTCGATATGATATAGAGAAGGATAGAATGAGTTATACATATTAAAGTTAATATGCTTAGATCTAAATTTATGTGAACATGTGAACGATAAAATTATTGATAAAAGAAATGTTCTATTACGTATTTCTTTGTAATCACTTCTTACATACATCGTATTTTATTTAAATAAAGCAGTGTGAAAATATTAATATTAGATTCGTCACTAGTGGATTATGTAAATATAATTTTGTAATGAAAACATCTTTGTAAGCGGATTATTTTCTTAAATTTGTATTAAATTTTGCCTAGAGGTCATATCAATCCAACAAAGAGTGCGCTAGTATATTTCAACCTTATACCTTGTAGGATGCGGACTTGAGGTGTACGTTCCTTCCTTTGCTTGTGAGCGTACACTTCAAGCGCAGGAGCAGATCGCGGCGTCCCGTACTGTTTGTGCGTAACGCCTCGCGAATCTCCTCGTGGTCACACGGGTGGCTGAACTCGAACACGCTCTGCCCCATTATCTCCATCTGAATTAAAAACATACAACATTATTTATTTTTCTTTAACAATAACCAAAAAAATTAATTATTATTTTTACTATGCAGTGTTCAGGGGTTCTTCCCGCTTCTGCAAAGAAACAGTTTGTATTACTTTAAAAGAAGTGTAATTAGTGATTATATTGGTCAAATGACAAAAAACGAAACGTTGACTTAGGATAGCAGCTAGCTAGGCAGGTTTAAAAAAACTAACATCATCCAGCACTCATGTCCGTAGGTATCGATCCTGTGACATCCGTTTTACAAGGTGAGTGGTAACAATTGCACCATAGATAATATTTTACTCGTTTCTTTTTTACAGCTGCATAAATTATAATTGTATGTCAGATTTAAAAATAAGTCATAAGATTTTTTGGTAAAAATGTTAATGACATTCAGTATCATATCTTATTATCGAAACTATGGAATTAATAATCCACGGATAACAATAGATACGGCATCGGCTTTAAAGAGAGAATTGTGCATTTTCAAAAATAAATTACGTTAAACTAGTGATACTACTGATAAAATAAAACTTAGATAACATAAAGTTATGCTCTGCCATAACATGTGTGATTTTCAAGGTTCGTACCCGCACTTTTACAGCTTTGCCTTCATCATACTCCGTTACAAATTTGCGTCGCATTCGTCACAAGATAAATCGTTATTGCACTGGATCGAGGGTGGTAGGGTTCGTCAAACCAGCCTGGCTATCTACTGCCATCAATATCAATCTGCTGGCATAACAGCACTGTTGTGTTCCGGTAGTCATACATGTGAGAGCCAGATTTATTCTGGGTTAATACGCTTTACCATCAACGGCCTCATTGTCACTTAACATCAGGTGAAATCGAGACCAAGTGTTAGCCCATTACCGAAAACAAAAACTACTACTCTTGTGGCCCGGAAATTGAAACCGGGACCCCTGCGTTACAAGGCAAGTGGGTAAATCACTGCGCCAATATTCGTAAAGAAAGTCGAGAAGAACTCAATAAATATTGCAACAACATTGGTAAAAAAGTAATAGCTAGGAATAAGTAAACAAACACCAACAATACCAAAGTAATCATAACAGCAAATTAAACAAATGTAGTAACAATTAAAATAATAGAAGAAAAAGTCTGATTATGTCAGAGGAACAAAGTGGTAAAATAAAAAAATCACTGCGCCACGGATGCACTTACAGTGAGCTTTTTATTCTTACTTCAATATTTACAGTTAAGATAAAAAAAACTTTTTATTACTAGATGTAATCGGTGATATATTGAAATTATGGGGCTTAGCAACAAATCAACATATATGTCAACTGGGAAAAGCCTTCGAATATAAATTTCGGACCGTACATACATAATTTAACCTTAACAATGTTGGTACAGGATGTATAGGTTTTAATTTAAAACAATATAATAAGGATTACCTTGAACTTTCCAAAGTAGTTTATATATTATTTATTTGTCATTATGTATCTGTTATTGATAATTTCTTAGTAATACTAATATTTAAAAAATCTTACAATTGTCTATCAAAATATTTTATACATCGAGAATTGAAATACTCAATCATTTAGTTTCTCGTGTCCTTTTTACATTTATCTTACATTTTCGAACTAAAACATGTAATTACGTACCGTTCTAAAAAAGAAATGTATTATCCGGTGAATAACTAAAATTTTGTAAACAATATTAATAATATGCAATACAGGGGAACGAATCTATTAATCAGTTTCACTTTATGTATAGCGAATAAAACTTTCATATAATTGTTAATAAAGTCCTTTTTAATACGTAACAGACCTTGGTCAGTAGTTGTGATCATCCATCACTATGGAATTTGGTGCTAATAGGTATTCCCGGCGGGTTTTTCATTAACTCATTGCTTAGAGTTGGGTTTAAATAGCTTGCGTTTCCCGTCAACGACAATCGTTCTAAATCATTATATCGTATTTGTAGGCATACGTGTTTACATATTTAGCATACATATTTAGCGGTGGAATCTTTGTGCATTGGGGAGTACCAAAAGCTTGTTTATTAGTATTCTTTTTGAGTATTCTTTTACAGATATCGTATCAACCACATCACTGTATAACGTAGTTGATTTAACACTATGTTTAAGGATATTTTTCATGGTTTTCTTGTACAGGACATAGTAATTTCATACATAAATTAATCTTCACATTGCAGTAAGTTGTTTAATGAATGAAGTTGCGTAAAATAACGCGTCTCCTAAATCTAGATTTAATTACAAAAATGCATCAAAACAACTTCTAAGGGACACCTGTTTAACATAAACTAGAGCGACGAATGCTTTCGATGTTTTATATGGCGCGCTGTTTTGTAAACGTTCCGGAGGAATTTATTTTGGTGAAGTGTATATATTTTAAAATCAGTTTTTAAATATTGCTCGTAGAAATGCAGACACGTTTATATTCTTTTTATTACCTATATTCAAGTAACAGAAATGATTTACTACCTTATCAAATAAGCAGTTTCTTAATGAATTTCTAATAAAATCAAAAGCAATTGCTATTTTTGTTAAGATTAGAGTGAGAATCGTAACATTTTATTTCAGTGACCTGTCATGTTATTGAGAATCGAGGAAAGGTTGAGATAACGAAATTGTATCTTTTGACCGAAATTAGATTTGCCATATTTACTTGCGCAATAAGAAATCGTAGTGATTGAAATGATTTTAATTGTCATGGTTACACCACTAAAAATGTTTTTATATCTGTTATCGATAGATTACAATACATCAAAAACATTTCTTGTAAGCGTGACTGTCAAATGTAGTTGATACTAGTGGACGTATATTATGTAAATTTTTCCATAAGTTATCATTATCACATCGGGAAGACTGCCTCCGTGGCTCAGTGTATTTCTGCTTGCCTTGTAACGCGAAGGTCTGGGGTTTAATTTCCGTACCAGAGGATTATTGAAGTCGGAATAGTAGTAGTGTGTTTCGAACCCGCCTGGCTAGCTATAACACACTCAGTGACAATTTGCCGCCATTACACCAGTCATTTATGAGCGAGCCATAAGTCATCTGAACGAACACTTCACCTTCTCGGCCTTATTATCACTTCACATCAGTTGAAATCGAGATGAAATATTAGCCCACATAATAAAAAAAGCATTGAAAAGTTTACATCCGAAAATTCTCTTAATATTGTATTTTATTACAAGTTAAAGACAATATATTTAAATTGCATACTATGAAATAATTTGTTCGATTCCAATCAATTTCTACTAAGAAAGTTGTTAAGCGTTAATTAGATCAACATTGCGAAAAATTTAAATATATATCATTTGAGCAAGCTAACGAGTACTAACTTCAAACTTTTTCAATTAAAAGTTTTTTTAAAAAGGATAAATTTTCAAAAGACTACAGTATCTCGAGAATTAGGTGCATTGTTAACTTGAAAGATTATGAATCATGCATGTAAACAATAATTTTAAAAATATACACCAATTTAAGAACCTGTGATAATCAGTGTAGATTGAGTAATCAAAACATAGTAATCTATACATATAAAGGGTATCTTAGCCGAATCTGTACATAGAATATTTTTTGATAATATTAACTAAAATATACTTTAAGAATAAAGAAGTAGATAATTTTTTTTTCGGATTTATTGATCATCGATCACAATAAAACCACTGAGTGGATTTTTAATAAAATAGGTAAGTAGGTCACTTATTTTATTGAATAACATTTAGGGTACTTTTTATCCTAGAATAATTAAGGCTTTATGACGGGATAGTGAGTAAGATTTTCCTCATATTGAATCATCGCAAAAGTAGTAAAATATTGAAAACTTGTCTGTGAATTCAGGTTAGGTTAATTTTTTGTCCTAATAAAATAAAGATTCTCTAAGTATACTGTGTTTAATAAGTGACCAATAGAAGAAGCTATAGCAAAACATTCCATTTAAGATTTTATGAATGTAAGACAATGAGATTTTTCTAGGAAATTAGAGTGGTTCACCTCTTAAAAATTAAGTTCTGAAAAAAGATAACACCACGACATTCATTTACTGTTAGGCGGTACGAAAGTCAGCTAGTATTTAATTATTGAAGATTTTGTGCGATGTGTACGCCGTATAAGATTTTGTATTTCAAGTTTTACAAAGATATCCTATTGCTTGTCCCCTTATTTTTAGTTGTAGAAAATTTGCCTGCCTTTTAGATCAATATCAGCTCGTGATATATGAATTACAATAAGTTGATAAAGTAGTATAGCTCACCTGGGAAACTCCCAGATGTTCAGAAACATTCTCGCTGCAGTAGACGATGTCGCCTTGCTGGGATAGCACGAAAACGAAACCGTTCAGAGCATTCATGTAGGACAACTCAGATTGTATTTCTTCTAATCCTTTGGGACTTTGCAGTTTTGCAGGTACCGTGTCGTTCTCAGGCACTGAAAAGAGTACAAAGAAGAAGGTTAGCATTATGTACTACAGTACTGCAATATGTATTGTAGTAAACCTTTCTCTCGACAATCTCTAAACCTCTGTTTTCTTCTGTTTGTATTAAGAACTGATGTAAAGATTTTTAATAGTTGATACATTTTAACGAATAGACAAGTAGTCATTTTCACTTCGACGCATTTATGTAAACGTATGTCCCTTTTTAGCGTGTAACGTGAATATCTTTTTAGAGAATGGGACAAATTTTAATGATAATCGTTTATTATTTTGGGTAGAGTATACTTCGAAATGGGTGTCGATAAAATAAAAATTAAAAGAAATCAAGTAACCAAATAAAAACTAAAATTTCTCTAACTTTTTAATAGGACATACATAGACGGACTCAGTTTTTAAGAAAATTCTGAGTCAAGATCCGAGACAATAAAGTTACGAACAATATCAGCGTATATTATTTTATTATACTTAGAAATAATGAAATATAAGGCAAGCACGCATAAACAAACTTTATATAATCTACACTTTATATTTAAAGTATATCTCAATAAAAAAATATTTTTACATTAATAAAATAAATTTAATAGAACAATTCCATTGTGTCATAATTAATCCAATTGTTTTACATTAGATTAAAAGTGTTCCTAATATTAAAAAGACATTAGAGCCAACGATGACAACAAACATCTTGATTTTTAAAAGTAAAACACATTCAATGCGTCTCTACTTAGTATTGCAAATTGTTACCAAGTTCTAAATTTATTGACGTCATACTTAAGGTGCCACTTAAAATATCTTAACTTGTAACAATAAAAATTTAAGAAAATAATTTTTATTAGATTGTAACTTCATTAAGTCGTATTCATCATTAGAGACCAACATTCTATGCTGCTTATTTTTTAATTACATTTTACCTATTCACTCTTGACGATATTCATTATACTTTTAAACTATCTTTGTATTCTAATCAACATGTTCTTGGCTCTATTTTCTATTACACATATCTATATCCTGGTTTGAAACATTAAGTGACGGTAACTCTACGTCTTATTACGTCCTTCAAACTTACTAAAACGCTTTATTCTTTGCACGTGGCTGCTTAGCGGTCAAAAAGGAGCGCGACAAGAGACTGATCACCAATGATATAAAGGTTTATTCCAGTAAATTCCAAATTAGTTAATTGGTTTAAAATATTTATAAGTAAATGACCTTTAAACCCTTTATACGTAGGAAAAAGTACCTTTGTATACATAAAAAATTACAATAGAATAATTAAGCTCGAATTTTGTTTAAATTTTAAGTAAGCTGAATGTGGGTAAATACATCAACAGAAATATTCTATCGAGTACCTAATAGTGTCAATTGTATAACATTGTCCAATCACAAATTTAGTCTAATTTTTATTATAACACAATACGAATAGATGTCGAATACATATATTTTTGTTTTATTAGTGGTATCGAGTCCGAAGCGGTTGAAAGTTGAAGCGTCGCCTTAAGCATACATAACTAATCGGCGCCCAAAGGTGACGCGTGCCAAAGTTTCTAATAAGTCAGAATTTTGCGGTCGCACAAGCCTACGTCAAGGAAAACGTGAGGCGATTGTTTTCGAAAATAAATCTATACACGAATGCGTATCAGCAATATAGCATTGAAATAAAGCGAATGCAATTCAGTACATGTTTGTAAAATAAATAATGATTCCGTTTGGTCACAACTTTGAATGTTGCAATGATTTGTTTACGGAGAATAGTTGTAAGGACTTTTTTCTTGTATTATTTTTGATCTGCTCAGGAATTTACACAGAAACTTATGCGTTCCACAAAAGTGCCGTATTATACTCTAAAATTTTGTTTCCTCATGTTGTGGCAGGGGATTGGTGAATGGAATCGCCTAATTCTTAAATTACTTTTAAGTTTATATACAAAGTGGAATGATAGGTAAGCAAATTGAGGCATAAACTTTACCTTCGAAAATTCCAAAGTATAAAGTTTTAGCTAATCTATTAACTCAGCCGTTGTCAAGACTTAATATTTTTAGCCAACTGTATGCATAAATTCTTGGTAAATATTTTTAGTAAAATTTTATGTCTGTAACAATTTTCGTTGTAACAATCATAATTAAAATAGATGATATTTCATTTTGTGACTGGAGATAAATATTATTCAGTTTCTATATCTAAGTATACTATGATAAATCCCAGTCGTCTCTGAAACGTTACTTAAAACTATGTTAATCGTCTTCAAACTATAGAAATATTCCAAACAAGTCTTCTAATTTAACATTAGTGCAAAATTTCATCACCAAGTCTTTTTTTGTAAGCATCTGGTCGATGGAAAAGACCCATATAAACACCATGCATAGCTAACAAACCCATGAATAAATAGTTATCATCGTTCATTGTAGAAAAAATAATATTTAACCATGATGTCACAAATTACCATTTATACGTGCAATACGATTTAAGTAATAAAATAATATCTTTTGAGCGAAACTAGCTTCTTAAAAACTTGAGTATATTATTGTACATACGAGAAAGAAGGGTCGGGTGAGCTCACATTAATCATCGGTAATGATAAATGCCACAATGTAAAACTTTGTGGTACAATTCACTCTGAAAATTCTATTTTACGAAACTACTTTCTATTAATTTGGTGATAACGCTACTAGTTCCACGAATTTTACTATCTCAATGTATGCCCATGGTTAAAACGACAACCGTAACGACTTCAAGGGAACCTTTGAACTGTGTTTTGAACAAAATAAACATGACCTTTATCTAGTAGAGATCTCTTGTATATATGGAGCACTTCATAGTTGTAATCTCGATGCTTCCCGGTACAAGCACGTTGATATATGGCTATTTCTATGATTTAAGTACATACGACCAGTCTATGGACTGTTACATATGGTCTTACTTAAATTATGAAATACTAGTTTAGTGAAGTCAGAATAGTGAGAAATGTTTTTTTATCGCCAATGCGCTAACACTGGACCTCGATTACTCTTGATGGTGAGTTACAAAGAGGACGTTTGTGACTGTCGGAACACAGCAATGGTGTCATGGCGGCAGATCGACATTGAGAAGGATTCGAAAAAACCCTGCCGCGAGAGCCTGAACCTCCTTTAAATTGTTAAGATTATCATATTTACTGTAGTGTAATACACGTTTCATTGATATTCCATAAAATTGCGTCGAAGTTATTATTCGGAGGTGTGCAACTGTTACGCATCCTACTTATGTATTGTTTTGGTACGTTCGTACTGAATAAATTGCCATGAACCTCGGCTTTTGTGTCCGTGTTGCGTTTAATTTAAACATTTACAAAATGTACGTCTAGAACGTTCATTAATTTAGCATTTAGAGTGTGTTCAGGGAAGTATCCATCATATATCTAAAGAAATTTCAGGGCATGTTAAAATATAAAAAAATCCTCATTATATCATTACTTTGTTAGAAAATAACATTCAAAAATTTAAGTAATAATAAGTGAAGTAAAAATATCCTTTATTAAAATGTTTTCTCATAGTATAGGACTGTTCCTCGTTAAACAGATTTCTCTCCAAATAAAGTAAATTTATAAATATTAGTAATGTTTCAATTTATTTTCTTTAATTACCTTAACGAGTTCATCATGATATAAAAAAGGGTAAATAAATGTATTAATGTTTAATAAACTTCGAGTTTTTGATGCAATTAATCAACATAAATATTCATAAAAAAAATTCAACCGCACGAACAAAACTCGAGAAAAATAGGTACCAAGTGATTATGCAACGGCAGGGTCGCGGTCATCGACCCGTGTGATAAAATGGCCCTGCATATCCACGAGAATGTCAACGTTTAAAAATATAACGCAGTCAGTATACTCACATGTAATGTGTCAACTTATGAGCTTATTGCGTTTTTATGTGTGAGTGCGTGAACTTATGGCGTATCTTCATGTCCGTGAGTGTCAGTGCATATGTGTGAGTATGTTTACCCGAATGGTGGTATTTATTTCCGATGATGTCTACTTCGATATGCAAATAGTAGCGGGTAAAATCTTAAAATATATTGGTATAATGATAGGACACTTACAGATAACTGGTTCTTCTACAAGTTATTTTAATTATACTTTTTTAAATTGGTAACGCTAAAAATTGGTATTAATGTGGATGGTAACAATCGCACAAGGTAAAAATAGTCAAGTTACATACACAAAACCATATTTTTTCCTTAGTTATAATTAATTCAACAAGCAATGAGATAAAAAAAAACTTCGGTTATGTTTGATTTTCTCTATTGTCATTAATTATTTATTTTCTCTGAATAAAGCTTTATTATCGAAATATTACAGCTCTTATGAAAGGCACAAATTTACTTTTGTCTTAGAGTAAATAAACGTCAATTTTTTACGATAGTTAATTAATTCTTATATTTTTGATGCCAAAGGCCTAGCCAAAAAAAACCAAAAAAATAGCCAAAATATCTGTTTAACAACATCGTTTTTTAAATTAATTCTAAGCAAATAGTAAAGGCGATAACAGTGCAATAATCGAACAATCACAATGCCGTTTGAAATACAGTTTCGCTAGAAACGCCTCGAACAAATCTGATTTTAATTTATTTACATTTCAATTGAATGTCTCCTCTGTCAGTTCGGATGTGAATTTTTATTACACAATGACGTGATTTTGTTGATTTGGTATTATAATATTATTCAGTAGACAAGTCGATTTCGCAGTGTCAGGCCACCGAATTGTCATAAAATGTGATTTACTGCCATGACTGAAATTGAATAAATTTTACAAGCATACACCTACTTAACAGCAAAGACTTTGTTAATGTATAACATGCCGACAATTCTGCAAAAAGTAATTCAAATTAGTATAAATTTTGCTAAGCACACTCTGGAAAAAAAAATACATGTAAAGGGACCCCTGATTGAACGCGGTTTTGATTAGATATTATATAAACGATTTCTAAGTAAGTTTTCAAAAAATCTTAATATAATTGATATTCTCCACTTGACTTTTCATACACACGCCGTGTTCTAGGCGACAATTGTGATTTAAAATTATAACTTTTATTACAAGATACAAATGAAATGTTTATTAAAAATATTTCATTTTTAATTAAGTCAACGGAAACTATTATTCTGTTTCAAATGAATTAGTTTCTTGACTATCAAGTCAAATAGCAACAATCGACTATGGCTCATTTAACGATTAAAGAAAACCATTGTTTTTTATTGAATATTTAACTTTAAATGCAAAAACAAAAAACAGAAAAGAGAAACATTCCGACAGACTGTTTCTTTTTTTTAACGGCTACATTTAGATTACAATATTAAAGGTTAATAAGACACTCATTTTTGAAGAAACTGGTGTGACTCATTGATTTCAGCGCTATTAAAAAATGATAAGGAGTATATAAGGTACATAGCTGCCATTTTGCTTTGGACGGATACTTTATCGGAACAATTGCAGTGCTTCGCCGCGACATTATGGCAATAAAATGTAATGTTTTGATTATATTTTTAATAGCCTGGTAAACTATGCTAAATATCATTACTTACGTATGCTGGCAGAACATACTTTTATGTGCTAATTGATAACCAGCATTCGATTGAAAATAAGGGGTCGAGTCAAAAAAAGTTAATTACCTTTGTAGTGCATATTAGTAGTGTATATTAAAGTAGGTCTAAAAACAATAAAACAAACCCATCCGGATCTTCGATATAATTTAGAATAATCAAAAAGCAAAAGAAAACAAAAATCATATAATATTGATAATCCCTAACAATTTCTTTGTCCATCTATAGCCAAATAATTTTTTATAGCCATTCCTCAGTTATTTTCCTATGGATTCATAACGTTTTGCCTTTTCTACAAATAAAACGATCACGCAACAAAAGCTAAGGAGAGCTTAAAGACGTTTCCTCACCTCAGCTGGAGCATAGAGGAAGCAGTGAAAGGTTGGCGAATCGAGGGTACTGTCTATAAATTATATGTCGTCAATAATTAATACTTTTTAGTCTATTTTATGACTGTTTAACTGTTTTAGTGCTAAGCAATTTTTGCAAGCAGGTACAAAAATTAAGGTACGTATTTATATTTCGTTAAAGGAAAAAATATGGTAAAATAAAATAGCCTCATTTAGACATATATAAAACAATTTTAATATTTTTTTTTAAGAAAATATGTTAAATGTGACTGTGAATAAGAATAAAAGTTTATTGATCTTCTTTCATAATCAGCACGTAATGGATCATTTTGATTAGAGGAAGATTATTGACCTTATATGAAAATTGTATGTATAACAATTATGTCTAGCCGCATAAATATCGTGAGGGCATTTCTTGCAGTCGGTGCAAATAAGGCGGTAACGCTTGAACTAACTCCTGTTACTACACACCGCATGTTGTCCCAAGTTACATCCCGATAATTTTTCAAGCGCAATTTTTTTTTGGTAATGAGAATTGGTTGTGTTGACACGCTATTTTATTGATACACCCACTCCTTTTCGAATTCATTAGATTACATTTACTCTCACGGAGCACAAAAAACACACAGGAACTCGCAACGCAAAAGCGCTGGGTTGCGGTTTTCAAGACAATGATCACAACGCTTTTGCACCGCGTAGCAGTCGAACGAATAAATACGAATATACTCACGCATTGAGACCACATCCCGGACGCGCAGGTAGGAGATCGCGAGACGCATCACGGACGCCTTGTCCAGTTGTTCAACCTCCTCCCTCTTGGCCGGAAGCGCGGCGGTCAGCTCCGCGAAGATCTGCATCTCCTTTGTGCGCCGGCAACGCGCCGCCACCCGGGACTTCTCCTTCCGCTTTTCATTATTCCTGGTAACAACAAATAACATTAATGTTCTGAATATTAATTATTATACAGATGTGACGATAAGGTTATTACTAAAATTATAGTATCTATTTATTCCTCTTATTATCAGCTAAACGCTCCGTGTACATCTGGTGACTTGGTACATACGAAAACGTCATTAAATAAACTTGATAATTTAAGATTCAAACTTTATTTACAAAGAGTTAATAAAGTATAAGAGGATTAGCAATCAAAGTTGCCATCTATACATATAATGAATTATTCACAGATAAAAATCAAGAATGCAGTACTGTTAATAATGATGTAAGCTGTAATGGCTTGAAAGTATAGGGTACATAAAGGTTATTGATAATTTAATAAAAATAATACAATATTTTAGAAAAACTTACTGATAATGCACATATCCGGCCAATGTATATAGTTACCTCAAGATACGAATTATAAAAAACGTAGGTATAAAAGATAATGAGTGGAATCTAATATCAACGTCGGTAGAGAACCGGTACAACAAATTTTATCAAAAACTGATGATAAATTGTTAGTTACGTTTTTAACTACTTTTCTGATTACCATATAATGAAATCGATAAATTGGTCCGATATTCTAGGAGTGTCTCTTTCCATAATAGATGATTTTTGTTTGATAACAATGCTAAAATTCGCGAGTCGAAATTACATGTCATACAAAACCAAGCTCTGTGTATCATTGGAAGCTTTATGAAGACCACATCCACACACGTCATGGAATCAGAACTAAGAATAATTTGTGAGGAGACTGTACTTAGTCTATAAATTTAGTTTGAAGCTCTTATCCATTTCAAATATTGAAGCCAGCCGAATAATATAGAAATTACACAAATAAAACTAACAGATATATTTAGCATCATATCAACATAACTTTTAGACATTTCTGAGCCAATATCTTACGTCCATTCATCGAAATTTAACAAAGTTGTACTTTGACCATATATAGACCATATAGAATTGCATTGTAGCATTTGAATCACTGTTTATTAGTGCAGAAATTATAGAGATATCAAACTACAATAACGTTACAATGGGGTCTTTCATAGAACGGTTTAAATGGTAACGAGAAGGCGGATTGTTTAGCCAAGAGCTCTGTTTTACACGAGATAGACGTTAATGTGAGGTCAAATTATATGAAATCGTGAATAAATACAAAAAGAAATGCCACGAGATTTGGAAACACATTTTTATGAAACGTCCAAACAGAAAGTAGTGTGATACAAAACAGTGGTAAACGTACCACCTCAGATAAGATGGTTCAATATTAAAATGCCAAAAAGCGTTCCGGACACATTCCTTTTAATCATTTTAAAATTTTAAAGGAAAAACAACCTCTCCTGATTGTGAAAAATGTAATAATATTGAATATCTACATCATATTTTGTTAGAATGTGTCCGAAACGCAGGTAGTAGGAAACTAGTTATGCAATCTTTACAAATAAATAGATTGGATGTGAGCCCTTTTACAGAGTTATATATTTTTCGTGCTCGGAGACAGCTAGAGCTCTTTAAACGTTTATAGCTTGATATATACCTTAAAGTGAATTTGAATGTTTTTTTACTGAGGTTAATGTATTAGGTTATGATGGGACTGATAACAGATTTGTTTAATTAATAGTCTCAAAATTATATTTAGAATAAAAAGATGACGAAATCATATATACATAATTTACGTCAACCAAAGGTTGGCTAAATGGTAAGAACACAAGCATAACATCCAACTTTGTTACGGCCAGAGAACTGATTGTGCGTTGCCTAATAACGATAGCTTATCACTCTCAGCCTCCTGCCTGCAATGCACTAAACTCTAAAAAAGCCCTCCATACTAGTGTTCAAACAGCTTATATTAAGTTATCACTTAAGTTACACTTAGTCTATTAATAACATAAAAATATAAGTCAACAACAGTATTAGTGAAAAATTTATGGTTAACACAAATACGTTAAAATTAATGCAAAAACAATACACCTTTTGGTCACGGAGCATAATTTACGTTTGATATGTTCTATGTCCGGAGATCCCAACAGACACATGTTTTTTATGGAACAAAGAAATCGTCACAAAGCACATATAACACAAATTTATGTTATGATTATTATTTTATAACGTAATTAAAAACACGATCGCACCAAGAGCCGATTCCACACTAAATGCCTCACAAATATGACAAAGTGCAATCACAAAAGTTAATGCTATTAATTTGTCATTAACTTAACAGTCGACGCTATATTTTATCGCTTGCTCTAAATAGCATATTTAACAAGTGCGTCACATAAGCGATTTCAAATTACGGCTGGATGTTGTTTATCTAGTCTACCGCAGTAATAAGCATGTCTTCGGTGTTTAGTTTCATTTTTTTTAAGTTAAGCAGAATTATGTAACAGTAATACGATCATGTGAAAGTTGCACATTATTTTATATGTGATAATTATATTGTAACCATTGAATGTGTTTAGACAAAAATAACGGCCATTTTTCTGATATAACCAAACAATAAACGCAAACAACGTTAATGCGACAGCATAGATACAAATGTTATATAAATTTATATTAGTTAATAGTTATATATTTAGAACCAGTCTCCGTTGTCAGTGTTTCAATAATGGTAACAAAATATAAACGTTTGCCACCCACGCAACAAAGTAATTATTGCTATTACCGCTTGCATTATTATTCTATTAAAACAGTCTTGCCTTACCTACAACGTACACGATTTTTTTGTTATGTATATTTAATGCTGTAGTGAGCATAAAAAGTATTATTTATTTTTCATGCATTATATTAAATCTTCCCAAAACATATTTCATGGCGGCAACGAAGCTGAATGACAATCGGAAAATATAAAAACATAAAATGTGTGTTCTATCGACTTACTAAGCGTATAGTATTTTCACTTATACACTTTACCGCTATGTTATGAACACCTAAATGCAAGGCAGATTTTCATTTTAATAATAATTGTATATTAAGATTAATCCCCGTTCAATTTCTGTACCAATTTTTGGTCCATCGACTGAAAGAATAAAGTTTCACTGAATTTTGAGCCCGCTTGAACCTGCTTTTCCTGAAATTTGAAACGCTTTCCTAATGAACAGCGTTTACAAAAGTATGGGGAGTTGTAACTATAATTTTTGTTAATGTAAATAATAATTAGGTACTCTTATGGTATTGCAGGAAACATCATAAAATAAATCGTTTTTAAAACATTTGAACTATGTTGCAGATAGAGCTTAACAATAGAACCAGCAACACCAAAAAAGGATCCAAATATTGTATTGTAGTTTTAATGTACTATTACATAAGAATTGACGTACTGCTACAAGACGTGACGTTACTAGACATGTATGTCACTGCTGTGAACTTAAAAGGTTTGAATGCTACTAGACTAATGAAATGTTCATACTCCGTATAATTTAACATAATTTAATAGAAGTTTATAATATTTATTGGTAGTGTTGATTTAAAAATAAATACTTTCCTTACCAGAAGTCAAAAATAATAGTCTTGAAAAGAAGTGAAACAATAATTATAAATAAACTATAACAGGAATTAAGTTAAGAATATATTAAACAGTAACGATACTCCCATAGAAGTCCGAAAGTCCGGGATACTCTATTTAAGCAATATAGATACATTAAAATATAATAAATCATAATTCATACTGTCTTAACACGACCATAAAGATAAAAAAAGTTAAATCACTTCATTCATTAATATTTTTTATGTAGATGCGTATGATGCTCAGACTTGTCGTGCAATTGGCAACTGACATAAATAACTCAAAATTTCAACAAAATCAAATTAAAGACTCGTCCTTAACATTTCTATTATACAATTTAAATTTAAAATAATGGTTAAAAAATTTTATACCAATAGCATTTCGTTGCCAAGTTATAAGAAATTTTATTTGCATAATTATTTAAAAAACAAAAAAACCTGTGGTAAGATATATCTAACCTAATAAAAAACATCAACGCAAAGTTGTCAGTGTGTTGGTGAAGCCGTTCCTGGATGCTATAAAAATGAAATTCGGCGTTAAAGATAAGGACGGCGGAGCCAGTGAGTGCAACGCATTGAGGAAAATTTTTAACGAAAATTCCACTTTCTGATCGTTTACAAAAACAAGTCACGATCGAGTTACGACTATAATTTGTAGCCATTCAGTCGATACAGGTTGTTAATCGTAGTAAAGAACTAGTTAATCAACTCATTTGCTTTACAGCTAGAGTATTACAGAGAACTAGGTACGCATGTTTCGGAACTTATTTCCTCATAACGTGTATTAAAAACAAACGATATTTAAGGGTATTAACTCATATACTTTACTTTGAATTGCGAGATACGCTATTGTTCTCGTCTTTAAGATCATTGAAGTGAATTATTTCATTATTTGTTAAAGTTAAAAAAATTTTGTAAAGTTATTGATTTTTGATTGCTTCTCCGCGACTAGCAAAAGTACCAATTTACAAATTTTATTATGCTCTGCAGGCAAGAATTTATAAGCGAACGAATCGAACAGGTGCAAATAAAACTAAAAGCATCCCAAACAAAGTCAACAAAATAAATGGACTCTCGATAAAATTAGCATAGTCAATAGATACAATTTTAGAGAAAGCATGTGAAAATGGCTTCCATCTATTTTTAAACGTATAACACTTCTGAGAATTTAAAACAATACGCGTTAGGCATATAACTAACTCTAAAAAATTCAAACTACATCTGTAGTGTTGGGATTATTGAAGACGCACAAATTGGTACAAGACTAATTTTCTAAATTCAATGCGATTTTTTTTAATTTTCAAGTCACTAATTCTTTCCAACAAAAATCATTAAATTTTTTCTCTGTAAAAGTGATGAGTCATACATACGTAAAATAATATTACATCGAAAACTTCCCGACCATTTGGCTTAAAGTTATTAAAACTTCTTAGCCGGTTATATATTTTTTTTTTAATTCAGCTATAGCATAGTCAAGTTTTAGCTAAAAATAGTTATATTTAAATGTTATAATATTATTACAATATCATCTATATTACGGAAGCTTATCGCTTCGAACAATAGTGTATCTGTAGCCTAAAGCTTAACAATTGACGACGATTGCAAATCGCGCTCCCGTACAACAATTGAAGTGGGTGTGACGTGTTCTTCACCAATTTGTGTGTCCGTTCGTTATTGGTAGCATGCAATCCATCAGCTCCCTCGCAACTGAGGATACGTGGCCTTGTTTCCCAATTAAAATATAGTTGAAACTACAATTATGAGAATAGTCGGTGATGCTCTTTCATTGTGTGATAGTTTGACTACAATAGATAGTTATTTCAGTAGATAGTCAATCACTTTAGTAGTAACTACGTCCAATTTCAAATACAGTTATAATAAATTATTATACGTATAAAATTTAAATAACTAAGTAAAAATGTATATGATGTAATCATTTTAGACTGAGAGAAACCATTTCGCGTTAAGTGTGAAATATTTGTTTTGTAATAAGGTCATGGAGCTAAAGGTCTAGCTGGAGTGACTGATACAACGACAACATATTTTTCGAATATTTCATTAACGCAAAACATCATCATTTCAAATGAATTATCGTATTACAAGAAATTTACTGGCAACGTATATTAAAAAAGACCTCTTTGCTATAAACAGCTCACTTGAAATATAAACGAGAATTGTCTGTTTTTCTTCATATTGTTTGTGTATATATTGTACGCGATAATAATCCTTCTCTTTATTACGACACGTCTGCATTTGGGCGAACAAATGAAACTGCAACTATAATAATCGTATACTATTAAGACAAAAAAAAATATTTCTAAATTAATAATAGTACCATGATTAATTTCAATTTCCTTTTCAACTTATTTTTAACAGCATGTTACATTGGCACCTAATTTATGTAATCCTCTCATAAATATTATTTTAGCTGATACTTTTCTTGTATAGGTAGTCATCGATACGAATTTTTCTTTCTACTTCAAAGAAAGGTTCAGTTTTAATTTTTATATATAAAGAATGTCTCAATAAGAGTGCACTTTTCCATTTTAAAATGAAAACAAGTATTTTATGATATAGTTGTGATATTTGTATTGTATTGTAAAGAAGACATGTTCCGATTAAGTATTCAATAAAATATCCGGCAAATGACACCCCCACGGCTCCGATGACAAGCCATTACTCTTTTCATGAAATTTTCCATGACTTTTGCATAGATATGTGGCTGTATCTCACCGATGACGCGTTGTATTTCCGATTTGAGCTCAGGAATTGTTTCGGGTATTTTTGTATAAACCCGAGATTTCACAAAACCCCACAGAAAAAAATCGAAAAATCTTGGTGGCCAGTTGACATCAGAATTTCTTGAGATAATGTGTTGTGGAAACCGTTGTTGCAATTAGTCTATTGTTTCATGCGCGGTGTGGCAGGTTGCGCCGTCCTGCTGAAACCTGTATAGATTCATGACGTCCAGTTGAAGCTACAAGAAGTCCGTTATCATATTCCTGTAATGAAAGCAATTCACAGTCACTGCAATTTCGGCCTCATTTTCAAAAAAGTTAGGTCCAATCACGCCGCCTGACCAAAATCCGCACCAGAGGAGAAAATGATTTTTTTCGAAAAATTGATATCGACTTCACTTCGCTCCATTACCCACTTAACGAATTACCGGCGCTTTCTGTGGTCTGCTGGCTTGAGCTCCTGATTTAACTAAATCTTGTATGCATGAAAATGGAGGTCTTTAGTTAAAATTCGCTGCGTAGTGCTTCGTGAAATTTAAAGTTGTTGAGAACGATGACGAATTGGTGTTTTCGGGTTTTCGGCGACACTCGTTTACAGCAGCAATGTTTTCAAGAGACCGACCGGTATGTTGACGCAAAGGATTCTTAATATCCATAATCGACCCAGTTTCTTAAAATTTTTTGACCACTCTTCGAATGGTTGACACATTAAGTGATCTATCTCGGCTGAAAATTTTGCGAAGTTTGCGAGCGGTTTCAGCGTAACTTTCCCCGTTTTTGTAATGAGTTTTCACAAATATAACGCGTTGTTCTTTCGAAAAGTGCTCCGTTTTTAATAATCGTGATAAACAGAGGTAGCAGCTGTCAAATTTCAATTGCCACTTCCATGATAAAAAAAAAATCCAATTTTAAAAAGTGCACTCTTACTGAGACACACTTTATTTACAACTAAAAAAGGTTACTGTTGTGTCAAAAATACTTTCTAATAAGTTAGCACATTAAAAAATTTATTCCTGTCTAACACATTAAGAACCGCTCACGAGTTTTCTCGTGTTTCGCTTCCCGTGTTACGATCCATTTAAAAATAAAACCATTTTCAAAAAAAATTTTTTTTTTTAAAAGCTTATTTTAATTTGTAAGAAACAAAAAAAAAATATTTTTTTCTAAATGCACATTTTACAAAACTTGCGCCCTAAATAAAAAAGTTATGGTGATTTAACTACGTATTAAGTCTTCCCAAAAATTTGCGGTACGCAATGTGTTAAATTTGCTTTATGATTCGTGGTTTTAATATCAATTTTACTAAATTTTATTTATCAACATATACTGCAAAAACTACTTACAATAGCTATAGGAATACCTAATTTCATCAAAAAACTTATTTTTGATATGTTTTGTACTCGAGGAGACTATATCGGGATCTATAATAAATTATCAAATATCTTAAGTAATTTCGTTCTGTATTTCTCGTCGGAAACCATGTCATTGGAAACGAAGCTTATCTAATATATTAAATATGACAAAATAAACTTTTTAAATTTAAATTACACAGTATAATTATTTAATCTTAATGTATTATTTAGTTACTTGTGTTTACTTCCTACTATACCTATCAGAAGTACAAAACCGGATCAGTTTTCCTTAATCATTAACAATGTTTTTGTCGTAAACTCTATTATAAATCCATCAAGTATTAATTAATCCACTTGAGGTCTGACACAAATACGATTTGATTACTGACCCTAACGCTCAACTAAAATCAAGCGCGTCGACACCGAGTCGCAGTCATCTAACTAGAAACTAACTAGTTTATGTGGAAAAACCACACAGAATGTTTTACTTAACTGAGGAAATAATTGAGATACATGTATATATAAATATATATATATAC
>DWQX01000266.1:0-50412 GCA_018245475.1 Pharmacophagus antenor | reverse complement strand
AACTCACTCTTTCTTCCTTCAGGGATGGAGTTTCAAAAAACCCGTATATCACAAAGAACACAATCTACAAATTTCATATCTCTAAGAGCAGCGGTTCAAGCTGTGCATTGACATATATGTCAGACAGTCAATAAGTCAAGTGTTTGAAATAACAGATATGTACACTACGTTATGAGTTGATGGTATCACTTTCTCCTAAATTATTCATTAGTATCGACACTTTGTAGTCAAAAAATAATGATACCTGTTAATCCGCACCATCAAACCCGGAACGACGTCTAAGTAGAAGTAATAGGGCACGCTCTTGATGTAGTGGTCGTTGTACCGTCCGTCACGGGGCACGCAAGTGTCTGCCGCGCGCAGGCACTCCCCGACGGTGGGCAGCCCATGTTCCGAAAGCAGACTTAAATTCGTAAACGTAAGGTACGAAGACGAGGGCCTAAGGGACAAAATTGTTTGTTAACCACTGTGAACTCCTTGAGGAATGGAATTATAGAAAATAAAAATATCCATGTTGTACAAAAATATTAAATCGTTCAAAATTTAACAAAATAAGGGTCTTTACTAAGGCAATACAATGATATAAAAACAAAAAAAAATTATGTTATTACTAATAAGGTGAGACTCACATAGGCCTACAGTGCATTTGAGGTTATGACGCATCAAAAAGGTGGGACATTTTTAATACCACCGTGTATAAAAGGTTAAGATACACTTCTTAAAATTAAATAAAATATTGAAGAGAAACTAGATGTTATTGAAATATATATAATTATATAGGTAATTTTTTTTACTGCCTCGTCGGCATAGTGGCGCTTGCCTTGTAATACGAAACTATAAGGTTCGATTCCATGGCCACATGAGTAGTGGACTGTATAGTAGTAAGATTTTTTTGAACATGCCTGGCTGGCTGCCATAATTGCATTTCTGTGTTCTGGCAGGCATACATGTGAGAACCAGAATATACTGGGCCAGTAGTCTTCTCCTCCAACAGCCTCATTGTTACTTAACAACAGGTGAAATTGAGGTGATTTGTTAGCTCATTTCCGATAATTATAAATAACGTTAAAACTATAACAAATAGATCAACTGTTGTTTTATTATGAGTCTTAAAAAGAACAAACAAAAAGAATGCGCCCCACCCAATCATCAATGTTTCTAGAAACGAAAGCCCTGTGCGGCTCGCTCCGACCACGACGATGCTCTTGTTGATGTAGATCTTGGGTAAACTCGTCATCGGGCGGTCCACAGTCCACAGCGCAAATGGTGCCGAACTCAATCAATATAAAACTTTTGTCAACACATGTTCTTACGGTCATAATACATAGTAAGAGTGTCTACTGAAAACCAGCAAAATAACTGAGTACACACATTTTTGATGCCTAGTTTATTTTTATCTTTTTGCTTATATTTAATTTTTAAAGTTGGAATTAAACAAACTTCGTTTCTTTCTTAATTTTTAATTATCAACACTTGAACGGCTATCGAGAACATTTCAGCCTTTATAATTTTTTTTAATAATATTTAGTGATACGAATAATTTATAATAGGACAATTATTACATCATATTTAAAATGAAAAGGAAAACCGTTGCTGGCTTTCCTTTTCGTCTCAAGTCGGAGAAAGATTAGAATCACAAAAACCTAAAAGTAAATTTGTACATAAATTTATAAACAAAACTATTCATCGATATAGACGATAAAAATCTTATAAAAAAGCTATCAATTGATTCAAATTTGGAAACTTGAACTATACTTATATCTGAACAATTCGATTTTTCCTCATAAAATACCAATATATGGTACGTATTCACTAGCTATACAAGAATAGGGTTATATTCTCAATATTGTAACACCTACCTTTCTTTGTATGGCTTCTCTTTTTCGCTTTTGCCGGGGATACAGGGCACGTGGTGGTATGGTAGCACCGGTGTCATGTGGCTTGCCATTGACATCAAATTACGAACAGGGTTCTAGAGTACGCAAGAATTTTATCTTTTTATATTCTTTACATATTTCTTTACAAATTAGAATGTTGTTTGCTGTGTTTCACAGAATGATTCAACGTATTATATTTTTTATCTTATATTGTTTTCAGAAAAAACTAAATGCTGTGAATAATTATAAAACATTGGAATTTTTTTGTTACGTCGGTCACATTATAACAATTGGTGCTCAGCTATTGTTCCGTCAAATTAATTCAATACGCAATATTATTTGTACAATAAGCTTATTAGGCGTTACGATTATATTTAATAAAATATTTAATTGATTATTTATTTTTCCAATTTATCTATCTACTCGGCTTAGATTTCTCGTCTTAAATGTTTCCTCTAGTGTTTTATATTCTGGATTTCCTTGGCGTACAGATTTTTTTTATTAATCCAAGGATTTGTTTGAGTCTGAGAATATATTGAATCATATTTACAGTTTATTCCTCCATTATACATGATACGAAAGAGAAATATTATTTAAAAATATATCTTACCGCGTCCCCTTTGGCGAACAACCGACACGTCCAAAACAAATGTTTGTATTGACACTGTCGCAGTATGTCTCGCATGTACCATCGGCAATGTGGTTCCATCGCCGGTGACAGAATCCCGACTAACACCTAAAATTTTTCAATCACACATCGATAGCTCAAAGGTGTTAGAAGAAGATACATGAACCAAATCTATCAAAAAATTTAACTATCCCAATTCTACCATGACTATGAAAGTTCTTTGAGTAAGATAGACTACAAAAAATTTTTTTTAACACAAAGTCACGATATTTTTCAGAGCTATACATAAAATGCAAATAATACAAACTACATACTATCTAACCATTGTATATGTAATTATAAAAAATGTTTTAATAAAAATATTAATATTATAAAATACTAAATATTGAGTAACGCTTTAAATATACTTACGTTACCATCGGTTCCTGGCTTTTCTGGCTCCGGATCTAAAGCGAAGTGAGCCCGTATTGATATAGGATCTTCGATTAGTCTAATAGATATAATATTAAATTTATGGATTAAATTAATATTAATTTATCTATCTATATAAAAGAGAGTTAATTTTTTTTGATAAAGTGGTCTGTGACAAAATCTTTACTAAGTAAAGTAGTTGTATAATTTGCACAATTAGGAATGAGAAAAACCTTTTTTTTCGTGGGGAAATCCTACAGTGGACATTCCTCTGCTGCGGGGGCAGCAGAAAAGTTATACCGGCTGTCCATTTTCTTCGCATTTAGTCGAAACTACGGGAACGCTTTCGCACACTACCATAGATTCGACGGCGTGGACCGTGTGCACAGGTCCCTTCTTGTGAAAGGTATGTTGTTGGAACTCTGTATCACACGTATCGCCTTGAGGCTATATTACTATATTAACAGCGACAGAACACGCCTCTATGCCTGCCGCCAAAACCTCGGTAAAGTGAGACAAATGAAGGCAATATTTAACCTTCGTCCGTACCCGGCTCTCCCTCTTCAGATTGAGAGGTGAGAAAGCTTTTTTCTCTGCCTTTCCACTTTCTTCTGCAGCGATATCACTTCCTCGTAGAAGGTTACACTGACACACTAAGAGATCTCGCTATTGACCATTGACTTAATAAAGGCAGGAAGCGAAAGGTCTTCTCCCACCACTGTGATGAGTCTTCATCGCTGCTCCGCCCATGCTGGACACTCTTTAAGAGTGTGCTGTGCTGTGTTCTCGTGAGGACCGCAGTGTTGACACTCGGTTGTTGGATCTCTTTCAGCTATCCTGCACAGGTACTTTCCGAAGCACCCATGCCCGGAAATTATCTGCACCGGCCGGAAAGTAAGTGACCGTACCGCCTGGTCCCACTGGACCAGAGAGAGGACTGGGTGTATAGCCTCGACAGTTAGTACACCCTTATGCAGACATGCGATGTTATATTAAATATAACAAAAATGGAATAGATTTTTATAACCTAATAATTTAAAACGAATACATATAAGTTACTTGTGTTTAAAAATTACTGTTGAGGTCTATCCTCAGAAAACTAAATATCAAACTACTGAACTCTAATAGTTGTGATGTAAAAAAAAATATATTAAACGTAATAACAAAAAAAAAGTTTATTACGCAAGTAAAACGACACCGACAGGTTGGTTCCTGGTCAAAAGTACATATGTATCCAGCGTGTCTGTGCTAAAACTCGACTCGATCAGTTCCAATAGTTCATTTCGCCTCGGCGCATGCTCCAACACATTAGTAAAATATTGCATATCGTAGTCCTCTGCTTCTCGCACACTCACCTCCCTGCGCGATGACGTCGTTAAATCATTTACAATAATTTCAACCGTTTCATGTAATTTGATTAATTGTGATATTTTTTTAATTTTAATTCTCTACCATTATTTTTACAATATCCTATTACTTTGACAGCTTCGACACAAAATAACATAGTATTTCGTAATGGTTTTTATTATTTAACATTCCATATATAAAATACTTAACAGTTAAGATAATCTGTAAAAAACTAGATAAATGGAAAAATATTTTATCGTATAATATAAAAAATATTGTATATTAGTGTATTTCTCACCCTTTAACAGAGTTCACATGAGCTACGTAAAGCGATTCATTAACGAAACGTCCCTTCACATTATATGGCGCCACTAACTGGAATATATTAAATACGATTGATAAAAATAAAGGTATAATTTAAAAACTGTACCCAACCCTAAAAATAAATCGAAATCACGTTTATATTTCTTACACCTGTACAATAATTAATTCAAACAAAAAATATATTTGTATAAAACTAAAAACGTTGCTAATATTAAAATATAGTCCATAAATGGCTTAGAATGCTTTTCGATACGTGCCACTGTAGACTTAAGTATTGAACGAAAAAGAAGATCATAAGAATTCAGAAATAAAAACCATCCAACCAAATATGAAATAGTAAAACTAAATGTTACCGAGAAATGTTCCAGCAATGGGAATGACGGTTCATCTGAAGGTAGACACATTATGGCATAGTCCCTGCCTGGAAAACATTCAAACGCCGCCTCTAACAAGTGATAGCCAAACCTAAACAAAAATACTTATAATTAGGAAATAAGATCTCAAAAAAATTTAAACACGACGTAAAGTACTAAATTAGAAATTAAACTTATTCAATCGCAAATTTAAAACAATCTAATTGTAAAGAAATTGTCCTTGAATCATAAAAAAGTATTTAATTTTTCTTCTATTCATAGTAAAGCATTCAAATCGAAGTAAAATAATTTAACAGTTATTTAATTTCATATATACATAGTTATAAAGAATAGAAGATAGGGGAATAAAGAAAGCATGTGCTATAACAGACTGTTTACACAATTTAAGCCGGTGAAATAAATACAATGTAAAACTGTAGTGGATGGATACGCTGCTATGTTCAGTTTAATACCTCTCATCATAGTCTCGATGCATAGCGAATAATTCAACGAGGATAGCATTCGGTGGTCCGGAATATCGTGTCGGCTCGGGAGTTTTAGTTTGAGGAACCGTCGATGCTGTTATAAAAATAAATTATGTTGATAAAATCACAACTACATACAAATGCAAATCTATTCACAATATTCTCTAAAATTATATATTCACAATACTGCATGTTTACTTCTATATTATAACTTTCTAAATTTATAGGTTAATATTTACTACAAAGACCATTATAATAAAGTTTCGTTACTAATCGTTGTAATATTGCAAACAATGTATACAACGGTGCAAAACCACTTACGTCCTTTTTTTCCTCTATCTTTTTTCAATGCTTTGTTATCCTCGAAGGAAAAAGAATCTCTACGTCTATCATCTAAAATCTTCGACAAATTATCGCCACTAAAAATTGATAAAAATAAAAAGGTCACATTTATGTTGACTGTTTTCTTGGTTGCCATTTATGCTCTTCATAAATTATTGTAGGGATCTTAAAAATGGTTTACTGACCCTATCTTAAACATCGATATCTCTTCGTAAGATATCAAACGCGGCATTCTTAACAAGCACGTATCAATATTGACAATATCAAATTCCAATTCTTCCTCGTCGTCATCTAAAAGATTCATAATGTCCAACTGAGCTCTGGTGCTCAAATGTGAAATTTGTGAGGACAATTCCTTTTCTCGTGGCCTACGTGCAATGCTGTCCTTGTCTTCTTCTTCTTCTTCTTCTTCTTGTAACTTTAGTTAAAATATAATTCAAACAAAACATTCTACACTTTAATTCTGCAAATTTGTAAAATAATCCTATTACTTACCGTAGATTTTGCTCCTGACGACTCTCCCGGAGGTTCTACGGGGAGCACAAACATTTCGTTTGCTTCTCCGACATGATGGACATTGTTTTGCATACCTAAAAGACTTTTTAACGCAATGTCGGTTGTTATTAACATAATAAGCTATCACATTGAAAGCGACCATTCAATTATTATAGTTCTAAAAAAACCTAGCTAAACAAACCTTATGGTCGAATCTACATCCTTGTTACGTTGTATTTCTTCCAAGTGCCGTAGGCCCGCGTAGGGAGAGAGGTCAAAGCTTTCTTCTAGTGTCTCATAATTGATTTGAGTGTTGAGACACATTACGCCGATGGCAACTTCTCTATACTATAAGAGTCGCAGGATATATTTGTCGATTAATAATTACAAAGTTTTTATTTCAGATATAATCATTTAGTATTACATTTAATATTAATATAACTCGTTCATATCGGTTTTGTTAATATTGTTGATTATGTAGACAAAAATAATGTCCGATTTTCCAGAACAATACGTAAGAAAGTTGGAGCTGTTGAGTTTTATCTCACATCACCTTACATAAGTACTATACGAATCAAATAAATGAAGATACCTCGCAAACAAGTAATATTCTTTCTGATTCGGGATGGCGTGATATAAGCTCGCTGATATAAAATTCTCCATAGAGATCACGCATACGCATTGAGCGTCTTTCAAGTATCGGTAGCAAATCGTCGTTGTCTTCTTCCCTAATCAAAACAAGTCTAAAGAATGCGTATTAACATATTAAACATTTTTTAATAAAAAAAAACATTCCTTTTGTCCCCGATCCGCTCCCTGAGTTAAAGAAATAAATATTGAAGTTGATTTTAAATAGTAATATTATTTTTTATTGCATAAAACGTGGGTAAAACTGATAATTCATAAAAAATTTGAGCATACATGTTTTGCTTGTACAGGCATAGACACAAACTGTTTACACAATTTTATCTTTAAAATAAATGAGAAAAGAAAAAAGAAAAGCTATTCAGCTAATGAGCTCGTTTATATAGATTTCGTTTCTGTAGTGGATTTTTTTAAGTATTTGTTAAAACATATTAAGTAAGATATATTAAAAAGACAGCTGTTGTAGTACATTTTTATGCACACTTTAAAATGGTGACAATAAACTGAATATATTATATCACTCCCTGACCATATTCATTTATACATTCATTTTGGAATATACCAAAATTTGAACGTATTAGTTGATAAAGCAATTTAAAGAACTTTATTGTATATACAAAACAATTAAATAAAAAAAATTGAAATCAAATTGTACAAAGGCAGACTTAATAATTTTTTGTGATTACTTCGCGCCAACCTTTGGGTGGGCAAAAAAATATTGAAAAATTACACTTTGTAGAGACAAATTATTTATATTAATCGGTGTAAATACACTTTTGTTTTCAATAAAACTATAAAACATTTGCTAATTACCGGTTCGAATAGCACGACACAATGACTAAAACAAAATCTCAACGGGTTTCGCCACCACGCGTGTCAATTTCAGGAGATGCTAAGGGTTCAACACCTCGTGCCACGTGTGGTGGGTAGAAAATTATTTTTTTGTTTCATCGAGTCACGGACTTACGCAAAATAAGGCTTTAATCAATAATTTTTAGTTTCAGTTATACAATTAATTACTAATACTACATAAGATAACATTAAGTAAATAATATTTTATTCATTCTTACACAGCTCTTCTAATACGCATGCGTAGACAAACTTCATTCCTTTCCACGATCTGCAAGATAGGCAACCGGTCCACAGAGGCGCCACGTTCCATGACTTGAACGCGCTTAAATGACGCCTCAACCCGATGCTGACCCGGCATTAAATCTACCAAACAATAAAAAAATAGATGCACTCTTGTAAATTTACTATCTAGTTTACAGAGAATTCCTTTCTGGCATAAAATTACATGTAATAAATGGTAAACTAGAAATTAACGAAAGTCGCTAATATACAGTTATTAAAAAAAAATACTTATTAAAGTGCTTTTCGATAAATTTTTCGTGAAAATATTGGAAACTATTCTATTACGTGTATTTCTTTTTCTTACCAGGCGAATCTGGCTGACTTTTCACTAAAGCGATGTACTGTACATGAAAATCATGCATAAACACAGATCTCAACATATTATCAATGAGATCGCGGCCATATAATGGACTCCAGCAAAGTAAATGGATAAATAATGTGTTTCGTGTTGTGAGCTCTACGGATCTGTAAAATTTATAAAAATTAATGTACCTACTATCTTCATATTAATTATCTCTAGTATATAATGACTGTGTAATTTTTTATACTAACACTACCTTAAAAAATTCATGTCTATAATCTGTAGGAGAAATTTCCCAAAATCAAATTACTATTTAGTTCTATACTGTCAAAATCATTTAATAACAACAGTGTTAGTAGCTTTGAATCTCTTGAAATTCAGTCCCAATAAGACAAGGCCACGAAGGCGCGTCAATTCACTGCGAAGAAGGGCCTTTTCACCTTGACTCCCACATTCCGAGATACAACTTTGAAGTGCACCGTTCGCCTACAGATGTTAGGTATCGAAATATCATTGAAATTCCACTCTAGGCGGTTTAGTAAGGCCATAGATTAAATTAGATGCATGGAAACTTAGAGTCCTTGCTAAAGTACGACGGTACTTCACACTAGAGCTTTTGACTTAGTACAAAGCGCATGTCGAGTTGTGGGTTGTGTACTGCAACTATATTTAGGCAGGTGCTACCATATCAACTACTAACTAGCAGTTTTGGACCCGACAGAGAGACGGACCATAAGGCCAGTGGGTGAAGGGGAGCTGGTAGGTGCTAAACTGGACAGCCTAGGTCATCGACGTAAGTAGCTAGTTTTTCGGTGTTCTAACAAATACATTTCAGAGAATATCAGCCGGAGTTGCTCGATTTAATACCACCATCGCCATTTTACCACCTAGACTAGTATGATTTACCGACACAAACTGCATCTTCAATCACCACCAGGTGGGATCGGACGCTAGTCTATACAATGTAAAAAATAAATTTTATCAAACACTGGAATATTTTTATTAATATAGAGCTATCATACCTACCGATCATCAAAATCGTCGTCTCACTTATTACTCGTGATTAGCGAAATAAAAACTTACTTATACTTTGTCCATATATATCCTTCCCACGCTGCTTCACTCACTGATGGCATCAAAGGAAAATCTTGAATTGCTAGGAAACCAACTATATGGTCATTTTCGTCTAACTGACAAACAGACAGTACACAATTCTTTCTGGAACAAATCAATTCATATTTATTTACATACTGATTAATGTATTTACTGATAAAATATATAATATTTATAAATCAAAAATATGTATAAGATACTTATTAACACGCACTATTTTTTATCGTTTATAGGCCAACACTACACGATTTCTGATTTAAAGTGACATTGAGGTCATAGTTGGTGAAGCGTGTTCGCCCAAAATACATCTGGCTCTCACAGGTATGATTGTCTGCCGGAATACAGCATTGCTGTTATGGCGACAGATTGACATTAAATGTGGTAGTTATACAGGCGGCTTTGAAAAACCCATCCAAGTCTCCACTATTCCTGTGGCCCAAGTAAGCCACAGAGCCACAGAAGCAGCAATAACTCAAAAATATTGAGTACTATCACAAAATAAGACAATCTCAGCTGTTTCTTATAAGTTCTTAATAAAAGGCGCGTTAACTGACGTGGGTAAAGTTTACAGCGATTAAAAGATATTGTACAAAAAAAAATAAATAAAAATAAATTTAGTTTAAAATTGCGTTTGAATTTGTGACAAGAGCTCGATTTTAGTTTATAATCGACGGCATGTTTACTTGTTATAATGAGTAAGCATGAGGCACATTTTTTAAATGAAAATTATCTGAATATACTGGATATGTTCATAAGTAAAATTCTCAATAGACTATGTTTTTTTTTCAATAAACACCGACTTAATTGATTAATTACTTCAGCAAACCACTTGCGACTACCTTTTTCGAGCATTAATTTCACGACGCCAATAACCGTACCATACTTACATCAGGTCTTGTACATCGGCTGATTTACTAATTCGAAAATTCTGAGCCATTGATTCATTAACTAGCTCATATATTTTGTGTGAATCGTCTAGAACAGCTAAACGCATCTTCGACAATTCAGGAATGTATTTGGTCTTATCTCTAAATCTGTCTGAAATTGCTGAAATTAAAATACACCTTGTGATAAACACAATTTCCAAAGGTTTACATAAATATTTTGATATATTTACCAGAACTCATCTTTGGGTTACAGTCGCTAACTCAAAGAATTATTTGAAGAAATATTGTTTCCAGTGTAGTTTTGACAGAGTTCTATCAAGAAATATTCTTTTTTTTCATTGAACGTCAAGACACAACTGCAGTAAAAAGTTATTATAGTGATTATTGCAAGAATCAAAAGTTACACCACCATTATGGCTTCCAAATAAAAGCCATTCCATTAAATAATTGCAAATTTCGCAATTTAAAGTAGAAAATACTATCGTTTCAAGCAATTACCGGGTTATATAAAAAGAAAACATTTAAGTCGCATTATGACGTGTAACATGGGAAAGAAGAATTTTCATTTTTATTCTAATCAATTAACTTAATGTCTATAGGTTTTTTTTATCTTTATTTATTATAGAGGGTTATATGAAAATAAATTATACGTCACCCTATTAGACGCGTAACAAAATCAACTTTAACAAAAATCATAATTTTCATATACAATTTTCATTACTTATTAATTAGAATTTAGGTATAAGTTGTTTTAATATTATAAACACCGCTCTAGCATTTCCAGAAAAAGGGGAGGCTAAGGTGCTGATACACAACAACGGATAAGTTTTTTAAAGAATGAATGTGTTGCCTCAATGCTTCAGTCCGCGCACACTCCGTAAAGATATTGTAAGCATCTTCCATCACTCCACAAACTGTACAATTTGGTGACGAAGCTATTCTCATCAGATAGGTAAATTTATTTAGTGGAATGTGTCCCGAGCGAAGCCTTAATGCTGTGACGATATCGCTTTTACTAACTGGAGCCTCAACAAACCAAGGGTTGCTTAGCATATGGGTTTGAACTGTTCTATACCATATGCCTTTAATTAAAGATTTTTGGTCAAAATATTCCTTCTTTTCCTTCTTACATTTTTCTTCAATAAGATACAAAAAAATCAGCATAATAAGGCATTAACCTGTACGGCTCACCCTCAATTGATGCCTCTTTGGCTAGAAAGTCAACAAATTGGTTACCAGCGATTCCTACGTGGGACGGAATCCATTGTAAAACTATTTTCTTATTCTGTTTCTCTAGTTATAATATTGTTTTAAGTATAACATACGCAATAGGGCAGCCTCTAAAACTAGGAGTACAACAATGTTGCAAATGCTGTAGTCTATTTCGGGAATCTGTTAATAAAATAATTTTTTCATAGTCTAATGTTCACATATATAATAAGGCTTCAGAAATGGCAATTAAATCAGCGTGCATAATAGAAATTTTTACGGTAATATTACATTTAAAGGGAAGTTTCTTTTGGGGTCAAAAACAACAAGTCGTATACGTTTGTAGTCTTTTGAATCATCTGAGAAAAGTCTATAGTACCCTGAAAATGATTCTGATATATATTTTAAGCAAATACTTTCCCGGTCATTAAACAAACTTTTAAGAGTGTTCACGGAAGGAATAAAAGGTTTTATAACACTGGTTAAATCGATGTAACTGAACCATATCGCTAGAGAAAACATTTCCAGCTTTTCAGTTTCATTCATGGGGTAGGACTTTAGATACTCGTAAAGTGTCACTAATAAAGGTTTTTGTTGCGTCTCTAGTATGAATTTCGTGTAAAATTTGATAATGTGTGTAATAAGCGACGAGAAAAGTTTCCAGAAAATTAATAACAATTTAGCAAAAATTTTCCAACTAAGTATATTCTTCGAATAAAAAATGGATATAACATGTCATTTTCCATTACATGGATTGGGATACTCTTAACAAAGCCATCAATTATTCTTGAACATTGATTTTGAACACGACCAAGTATAATTAAGCTAGATTTACAACTACTGTCATAGATAAAGATTACATAGTCCATCCTACTCCGAATCATTGCTGTTAATTGCTTAGATGTTTTGGGTGGACTCCCCAACCCGGGTCAATCAGAATTTTAAATATGTTAGTAAATATATCTATTTTATTTTCATTTATGTGTTTATTCCATTTTAGCGATTTGTCAAGCCATAGTCCAAGATATTTAATATTTTCAACAATTTATTACTCATAATTGTTTATTCTTAAATTAAATTGTATTATCCGCGATGAGTTATTAAAAACACAATTTACTTTTCGCCGAAGAAATTTGTAAACCTAAACATTTGAAACTAATTTATCAAATTGTTCCCTCCATGATGTCATGACATGTTGTATATATAAGATTGTCATCCACATATTGAGTAACAAATACATTATTTACATATTTACAAATAAGTATAGTAGCGATTTTAAATAGTAATGGGGATAATGGGTCGCCTTGCGCTAAACCACACGCCGTGCTTCTACATACGTATTAATTTTCGGTTTTAATTTTAAAGTTGCGTAGACTAAGATAATTCTATAAATAATTACAAATCTTAGAAACCATTCCGAGGTCGGACATAATTTTCAATGTAGATGGGATGTCAACATTGTTGTACGCGTTTTCTAAATCAATGAAAGTGGCGATTGTAGGTTTATGATTCGAGAAGCCAATTTGAATTCTAGTTGTTAACTCTGATATATTATTATAGCTAGATCTACCTTTCCTAAAATCACCTATTAATATTGAACTTATTATAACTTTCTAAAAACCACTCTAATCTATTGTTTAACATGCTATGAAAAATTTTGCATAAGTAAGACTCTCCACGTGGTTTCGGTATCGGAACTGCCATATATCTCTCCACTGTATCGTGACAAAATTGAAATTTAAAATTGTATTAAAAATACTGAGTAATATATTTTTACCATTGATGGGCAGATGTTTAATCATTGAGTATGTAATATTGTCGTACCCTGGAGATGTATCTTTTGCAAGTATAAAAATCATAAGTTCGGACAAAGAAATTGGAGTTTCCAATATGAGGTCATCGGCGCAAGAAGGCATAAATTTTGACGGAATCGAGGACACAAAGTAAGGCGCTAAAGTTTTTAAGAGACAATTGGCTTTATTTTTGTCCATCTGAGTTCGCAGCTTTCTCCACAGATCTCTTACAGAGCTAACTTTATTAAAAGAAGAACAAAATGTATGCCAACTACTACTCTTTGCTCATCGAATTGCAGTTTGCGCATTTTTAATAGTTTCTTGGAGTCATAATTTTGGGGCGTAGGGTTTCGCCGGCACTTTTTTAGCTCTAACATACGTTCTGCTACTAATTTTAACAATTCTGTAGTCCAGTAGGATTTCGGTCAAAATTTATTATTAGGGTTTTGATTAATTTTTACTATGGAAATAAAATCATTAAATCTAAATTAATAATGCTAACAAAAGTGTTGTAGGCTTTTTGATGATTCAGAGGAAACATAATATTACCGAACTTCTCACTAAACACTGTGTATAACCATCCCAGTTTGCTTGATTATAATTTCTTAAACATTTTTTTCAAAGTTTTTTTTTTCGAAAGTTCAATAATTATGTGATCACTGCCTAAAAATTCGTTCAACGCGTCCCACCTAAAATTAATCGTAATATCGGAAGAAGTAATTGATAAATTGGGGGTTGATTGATGTAGGTATCCGTTTATCCATTTAACCAATGTAGATCTACGATCGTTTAAAGTAAAATGATCAAATTCTAGTAACGCACTAAAAATTTGGTTCCCTCTATAATCTGTTTTATGAGACCAATTTAAATGGTGAGCATTAAAATCACCAAAGATTAACGTTTTTCTTTCTGCAATTGATAAAACAGACTCCCAATATTTTTGTAAACTGAGGGTGGGCAATACAATGTTAAAATATTTTGTATTTCATTGTAGTTATTAACCTTTAAATGCATAATTTCTATTTCAGGATTACAACTTTGTATCGAAATTAAATGTGCACTTGATAGTTTTATTCCCTAATATACAAAAACCTCCGTAACTGTCCGCTCTGTCGCGGCGGAATAAATTGTAATCATTTATTTTAATGGAACTATTCGGATCTAACCAAGTTTCGCAGAGAATAGCAATTTGTACACTTTCTTTTAACAGATCATTTTCAAAACTGTTCACTTTTGGTCTTAAATTTCTAGTTCCGCTGTAAAATATTAATTCAAATTTTATTACTATTACTATCTATAATTTGAGATAAACGAGTGAAACAGACCCTTTAACACTGGCCAATTAGATATATGATCCACTACAACTAAAATTAGCCATTCTAAACACGCCCTGATACAATTATTCACCTTTTCCTTATCTGTAAATTTTTTGATAAATATAATATCCTTTAGTCTACCTATAAGTTCGTTAATGACACACTAATCGCTTCATTTTGTTCACATTTGGCATCATTACTGTTATATAAGGATTTCACCCATGGATTGTTTTCAGCCGTTTTTGACTTAGACTGATTTTTTTTAAGTTATTTTTTTCTTACTCAATTCTGATGAAATTTGTGACGGTCCCTCTTTATGTGCTGTAACTTTATTACGGACCATTTGTGTATATATGATTTTTATTTATTTGATGTTTATCAGATTTCGAGATCGAATCATAACTTGCCGTCTTTGATATACAGGGACTGTAAGGTGCACGGCTAGGTTATTTATACGTTCTTTAGTTACATAAGATTATTAGCGCCCTTCTATAAGTGCAATTAAACTCTGCCATAATTTCACAGAGATTCTTCTGCTTTAAAAAAACTGGGCATGTTCTTGACAATGACATGTGCTGACCTGGGCAGTTAACGCATTTAAATACTTTAGTATCGCAGTTAGCATGGTTGTCGCCACATTTCGGATAAACGATTTTTAAAGAGACACATCTTTTTATACTTTGTCCCATCTTCCAGCAACGTCAACATTGCGAGACAGGGAAAACCTATCATTCGACATTAATGAAGAAGGTAAATAAGGACCACGGAAACATAATCGTAGCCTCGCTAGGCACCCAGCCCCGTTCTCCATTTGGTTTCTTCGATGCAAGCAATACGCGGACAATAATTCTGCTTTGGGACTCGAAATTTCTTTTACTATGTCCTCATTAGATAGCTGTGAATCGACTTTATTAAGCCTTTATTAAGCCATAGAAAAAATTTACATTGACGGCATCTTGAAACTTAAAGTTGTTCTCAATGAAATATTTACAACATCGTAAAGATTCCACGTCCTCCTCTTTACAAAAGTCAACTCTCACTCTGTACAGTGAGATATTTGACCCATATGATATTGATAATTTTATGTTCTTTAAATAACTTAGCCATTGCAAATTATTGAGGTAATTTTTCCTCATGAGATATATATTAGTATTAAATCATCTCTAGACACCCATTCTTTACTATTCACTTGTATCCATTCACCTTCTGATTATTCTTTCATTTTTTTAACGCCCTTTGATTTTGTTGTCTGCATTTCCTCCTCACTGTTATTTTTCCATCTCAGATGACATAACTGGGTCACTGTCGCACATATTACATTCCATCTCCATCGTCTCCAAATCTTCGCTTAAACTTTTACTTCTTCCGAATGTTTCGTATACATACAACATGATTATTTATATTTTCATAATCATTTATTTCATATTGCTCGTCCATAATAATAACACGGCACGACTATCGAAAACCGATTTTAGCTATGCACGCACTGTCAGTGCGGCGCCCGACGCTTGCCGGAATTACTATGAAATAACTTTTTTAAATAGACTGCAGCGATATACAACCACCTCGCACGAATATCGCCACGAGACTCGTCTATAGGGTTAAAAAAAACAAAAACCAGACTTAATATATTTAATGCTTTTAAAATGAAACCTGAACTTCATACACAAGTCATTTTGTAAAAAGCTTCGTCAAATTCGACAGAACTGACATTTTAATATTGAGCCCAAGTTAACAAATTGAAACACTTCATTTAATCGATCGCTTGCTTAATATACAAATAAAGTACAAACTAATAAAAAATAATTTAATTCTGTAACAAATTCTTCTAGTTCTAATTTACCATCAATAAATAGATGACTTCATTGTGTTGAGGATCTCTTTGGAGCGATTAGGTCGACATATATCACTTGTATACATTATGATCACGAGGGTCAGTTATTAATATTGACCAAAATGAATCATTCTTAAAACAAGAACCCAATAAAAGTAACAGATGCCTAAAAATATAACAGACCCACAAACTCCGACCATCATGCTAACCAAAAGAATCTTCAGTTCTCATATTTAAACTTAAAAGTAAATGAAAAAAACTTATGGTTAAATATTGCTTAGCTAAGTGTTACAACTACTTCAAACCAAACACAGGGTGGTCCATAATTGATAAAAATGGAGAAATGCAATCTTAGTATTTAAAAGTTAACCAATGATTTGTATGAAAATTGTATGAGACACCCACCATTTGTTTGGTTTAAAAGAGCGCTTAGGCGGACATAAAAATATACCCAAAAATAAGATATTTTATTTAGGACAATCAAAAACATTTTTTTTTTACTATACAAAAGTTAAGCAACGATAAATTGAAAAAAAAAAAGTTGTTTGCGATACTTTTCATTATTAAAATGCGGCGTGATGTAAAACTCATCCCATTATGGCAAGGCGTATATAAAAATCTATTTAATTTCCGGCAGCTCTTATTAAATACATTTGGTGAATGCAAAAAATAATCACCTTATCTAGAAATAGTCTACTTCAATTTGCTACAAGGCCACTAATGGATAATGTAGAAAATGGTATCCTATGACAAAAAGCCTCTAGAAATAGGTACATAGTATCTTTTTAATACAAGTTACAATAAAAAGTTGTGACTATTTCTAGAGCAATATCCATGGCCAAGACTACCGCATGATGTTTTATATAGAATGATACTTGATATTTATATCAGATTTTTCCGTTAGCTGCTAATGAATAAAAATATGTAAGTGTAGACAAATATTATCTCATTGAAAATAAAGTTCCAAATAATTTATTGTATATAGTAACATGCATCATTTGTAAATTGGTAAATTTACAAACTGGTAAATAATATATGCGATAATTTTCTTGAAAAAGATTATTCTATGAAATTATATACTACAAAAGAATAACCAGGTCACATAATTATGTTATCGGTAACATTTTTAAAATCAGTAATTACTAATTCATTTTCTAAATAAGAAATAATAATACAACTAATATCATTAATGCTTATGCTGTAAACAACTATAAATTTAAGCCTTTAAGTTAAATGAAATTGTTATTAAGAATTACAGTTACCTCTCTACACAATAGTCACCAGATGTCCTAAAAAACGACATGTCTTTTAAGTGTACAAAAATATGATTAATATACAATTAATATTTATTTATTTATCTTAAATCTGTTTATTTTCAATTAGTAAATATGGTTGTAATATGGTGTGAATATACTTTATTTTAAAACTGTTGCGTTAGTCATAAGCCACCTTATGAAACTTTTTTTAGTTATGTCATAAAACTAGAAGCGAATGGACATGGTAATAAAATTATATGAAACTAACTCTCTTACTTACGTTTACGATATAAAACTATTTTATTATAACATCACTTAGATTCTGAACTTCAGAAATATTCTACTTACCTACCACAAATTTAAAATAGTTATTAACATGCGAGTATATGTGACATGTAAAATGATTACTTAAGGCAAGTGGGGATTAATATATAGCTAATTTAATATATTAGCAAAATTCCGTCGAAGTTGATATATATTTTACACAGAGATCATATTAATGCAATACATAACACAATGTTAATTTTTAAAATAAACAGAAACATTTCAAAGTTATGGTTAGTGAATTAATTTAACATTGTTGAAGGTGTTTTTTTATCTGTTATGGGCTAACACATGTCTTCGACTTCACGTGATGTTAAGTGACAATGAGATCGTAGATAGTGAAGCATGTTCGTCCAGAATACATCTGGCTATTTCAGGTATGACTTCCGGAAAACAGCAATGCTGTTATGGTGGCAGATTTACATTGAGGTTGATAGCTAGCCAGGCGGTTTTGAATAACCCTACCACCATCCAGACTCAACTAAACCTGTGACCCGGGAATCGAACCTGGGACCTCCGCGTTACAAGGCAAGGGAGTTAACCACTGCACCACGGAGGCAATCAAGATCAGATGTATATAATAGAAATAGATTAAATCATATTTGCAATTCCTTACTGATTAGACGACAACCATAGTCTATAACTGATTTACGCAGAAATGACTATTCGCATACCCCATAACGCGACGATTATTAGATTGTTTCCAAGGCTATTCACATAACTGGTGGAGTTTTGACAGCGGTAGCGTTTTATTGTGCCCGCCCGTCGTCTAACATTCTCATAATATCAATCTGAGATACATAACAACATTTTGCTTTATCAGTTTTAAATATGAGAGCCAGAATACACTATACAAACTAGATTCCTTATATTCAACCTCATCGACACTTAACATCATATGAGGTTGTATGTCGTCCAATAAAAATTTAAGAATTTATTAACTAAATTTAAAGAACTATATGACAGTAAGAAACATTAAAACGAAAGTTATTGAATAGTGTTAAGATCAAAGAATAACGAAACACCTCTATACATGAAAAATATGTCTTAACATCACTACTGTAGGTATATATAATTATTAGTTTTATAAAAAAAAAATCAATCTAATATCAGAGAATTGCATTTTTACTATAGGTATTCCTTGTGATGTGATTATATTTATACTGATACAGTTTTATTGCTAAATTCCTTTTAGAGTCTCTCAGCAAGAGGTAATAATGTTTCCTGCATAACGAAAACTCAATGTATGTGTATATAAACAATCTAAAATCCTGTTGTTAAGAAATAAGAAACCTTAAACCTAGGCATCCTTAATTATATTTACACAGTTCAAAGCTTTCCTTGCGTATACTGACACTTTATTTCTTTACAAAATAAGATTTCCTGTTGTGTTTATTACATACTACCTAATACTATATCTTTATAACTTATATTAGGAGATTGATAGTATATTTCCAGATTACTTCAAATATTAACTAATAATTTCAATACATTTTTGAGTAGTTTAACTTGTAAACAAAATATATAACCAAAACTTCTTAATATTGCTACAAAACATTTAATAAAGTAGGTCAAACTTTGTCATGTACATGTCATTTTATTAAATAACTTTAATGTTATTTTAAATTTATTTATTAAATTATTGGAATGGTAATTCTATATAGTAGTAGTGTTATACTAAAATTTTACAATTGAGAAAAAAATAAGTCAATTTGAATGTATCATAATTCAGTAGATGATCACCTTAACATATTTACAAATTCAAGCAATCAAACTACAATTTTAGAAATCCAGATTTCTTAAATATTTTGTACAAATTTATGTAGAACTAAACTTGACCGATTTAATTCTTCAAACTGATACATGGAATGAGACACCTCATAACAGTAAAAGTGAAAAGAAAAATAGCAACCAACTGTAATGTCTCCACAGTTTAAATTTAAAATTTTAAATTTTGTGAATATATTAAGGAAAATAAACACCAACCCAAACAGTCTTTACTAAAGTAAACATGGTTACAATATTGTGATAAACTTGTATTAATTTTCATTTTTGTCCCATTTAGTTCGGGATACAAATGTAAAATTACAAAGTATGCAAATGTGGGTGTACATGCAATGTATTTCAGCGAGATTTGCGCGTACTCGGCGACGACTTGCATCACTTGGCAGGCTTATGCTTTGGAGGTGTTGTGGGAGGACCACCCTGTTCGGCAGATGCACCGATAGCTACGCCCTCACTGTCTACCTCCGTCTAGAAAAAAATATATAAATTGTAAATACTAAAAATTGTGCAGAATATTACCTAACAATCTTCTACAAACAAAATTTATAGACTACGACTATGTTTAATTAGGGGCAATACCCAAGCACCAATCCATTTAAAATATAATTCTTACTACGAAACCGAATACACTTAAATGCAGATACATTGGATAAAGTGAATATTACTATAATAATTAACCAAGAACCGAATGATTATCAACCTGTATAATTTAAGCATTATTTATCCCTCCGTTCACATGTGCTATTCCGGCGGAACCTACTACCGCAGTGAACTGGTTTATCGTTTATAAAAAGTAATACGGCGAGCCTACCTTTTCCTCCTTAGTAGTAACCTGTGGTGTGGAGGTGCCATTGTTACCATTAGTGTTGTCAGCCTCGTTGTCAGCCGCTTCTGTGCTCGTTGTTCCTGTTAAATATATTCATATGACTAGCCAAAGAATTCTTCTAGAAATGTCTATTAAACGAATAAACTAACGTCCCACGTGTTTTATTATTTATTGTAGAAATGTGTCTACCCTATTTAATGTATTAAAAAGACACATATGAGCAACCAATTAAACCTTAGCGCTCTATGGCTCCTTTACGGAGACCACTGCAGTTTGTTCCGCAACTCTATTGTTGACGTTGTCAAAATAATATAATTTGTAATTAAAAGATGTAGTTTCTATGCTATTACGAAAATACGACTTTTTCATCTTTTTAGTAAAAGAAAGCGCGTTTGAAACATTATAGCGTTAATATTTTTTTATCCAAGATACCTGGTTGTATGTGATTAGCGTTTCCACGATCGGCTTCGTGTTCCCTCAACACGGCGTCCAGATTATATCGGCGCCGGTATGATATGAAGAAAGTACGCACGTGGGCCTCCGTTTTTGTACCAAGCGTCTCTGCGATAGCTTGAAAATCTTTACCTAAATGAATTGAATTATCCTATTAACATGTGATATCATATAATAAATACACGTTGTAATACGTACCATATACTGAATAACATAAAACTCAACATATTACGTAGCAAAATGACTGACTATTAACACTATACTCTAACTGATAGCTACTGTAATAGAAACCTAAAACTAATGAAATAATGACAAAAGCATATTAACCCCTTCAGTTACAACTTATATTCAAGAATTTTAGGGACAAAACGAAATCAACGCCAGACCGATTTCGTGCCTTTTTACGGTCCTAAGTTGTACGAAATGCGCACAACTTTATAAAATTTAAATACTGTGTATTAGACGCAACTGGTTTAATTGTGAGGTATTTGGAAGGTAATTAATTACAAACAATCTGGTGTAACAATAATTGTGCTAAATGTACCGATAATAATTAAAATCACTCTCGAAAATAAATGTTGTTTTGGCCCGATCATCGTATTACGGGCTATTCCTATAGTTTTATGTTAAGGGGTTACAGTTACGAAACTTTAACGAAAATATACCAATAATGCAAGGACAATATTCACTTACCATATTTTCTAACTGCTGTAACAGCCATAAGTAATTCATCATTAGTCCAACGAGAATTAATTTTTGCAGGAGGTTCCCCAGGTCTAAGTTCTTCTACTCCCGCATCACCAACTTTGCGTTTCATTGCGCTTAACTGTTGCTTATTTTGCTGAACCTGGATAAAAATATCTTTTGAACATCACAGCCCGCATTTTCTAACAGAAGCAAAAAATGATGTTTACGAAAATTACTACATTGGAAATCGTTGCATATCTGGATTATCCAAACTACAAACAAATGGGTTTCGAATTTCTTATATAGTATATAACAAAAATAACCAATTATTGGTATAAAATGTGTGCAGAATACATTTAGTTGTTTTTGTATGGGAGTTCTCAACTAAAATGATTATCTATATTTACTAAAAGTGTTAAAACAAGGATACCACATTCTCACATTACATCGCACAAACGATTTGTCTCGACCCAGCTAGTTTGACCAAACGACCACAATTTTTATACGAAGGCGCACCGTGTCAACGTAAGGGTGAGAATGTGACGCAGTACTAAATAGCGATATTGGAGACGGGTTACACGTCTTACTTGTCTTTTTAGCGATATAATTTCTCTGTCCATCGCTTTGAGCATAGCTTCGCCCTGATTGATAAGCCCGGGCTGCGGCGGGTCCCCGGGCTGTGGCCCGGTAGCCATGGCGACGAGATCATCGTGATTGATGTAAATGCCCCGCGGCAAACGGTGCTTGTATCGTTGTTGTTTTGAGCCGGGACCGCGGCGCCCCGACGGACCACAGAGCGGCCTCATCGTTCCGGTGCGTCTGCCACATTACCGCCATTGTTCAAACAACTTTGCAACTATCCATATATTTTTTTTAACCGACTCATTAATAACAAAAAGCTGAGTAAAGTTTACTGGATTCATTAATATTATTAAGTGATTTTAGAAGCTATTTATTTAGTCTAGGTAAAATCCAAATATTATAACATTTTACGAATGTGTAGCTTTTATAAATCAAATAAAAGCTCACTGTTTAGGATCGTTAAGTGGCCTACTTGAACGTATACGTTTAGGTTACATATCAAAACATGCAAATAATCGAATGGGATTACACGAAATGAAATTATCTTGTTACGTTACCGACCTGGCGTGCACGAGGCATGCCTGGCACAACTTCTGCGAGTTGTGCGCCGTTGTTTGTGTGCACAGAATGCCGCAAACGGTGCACCACTTTCCCGGACTCTCGCTGCCACCCTCGCCCTAAACCCCAATTCAAGATTTTACAGTGTAACCTCCAACCATTATAAACCGACACATAACCTACATGAAGACAAACAATTTATTGTGATTCCTCACACACTTCGTTTAATAACCCATTTACATAAAAATGATATTCTGCACACATTAAATCGATAAGAGGGTTTATTACTCAAGGGGCCGTTAAAGGAAGCATGCGGGGACACCAAAGGTAAAAGGAGTAGGGTAAGGATAAACCATCAAATGTAAATATTGTTAGGCTTGCGATACGTAGAATGATCATGCTAATGGTTTTTTTTTTTATTGACCATTTAAAATGCGATCAAGTATTAGGATCATTTGGCAAATTATTAATCTTAACTTGGTAACTTAGTCCATGAGTAATTAAAAAAACGATTAATTTCAATAATTAGCTCCATAATTTTAATGAATGGCTACTTAAATGTTTAGGGAATAAAATCTTGCTTTACACCTGATGATAAATCTTTTGATAAATATTGAAACAGTCAGAAATTAAATTATTAATAAATTATAAATAAAACTGAACTAAAATAAGGTATCAGACATAGTTGGTAGATAAAAATGCAGAGCAGTGAACTTAAAATAAGAAGCGACAATAAGCTACCTAAAGGAAATAAATAGAACAACTAAAAACTCAACTCTTTAAGACATAATATATAATAAAAAAGTAACCCAAACCAAAAAAAAATTACAACATTTTGACAAACTAAAAACAAAACTTTGACTTTACAAACAATTAACATGAAAGAAACATCCATCAATGAGGTTTAGTCACAATGAAATGATCAATGTTTTTGTAAATGTATGCAGTGCATAGACATTGCAGAGTGAAAAAAAAAAAATTATAATAAAGAGACAATCTAATTCAGCTAGGACATTTAATAAACATGAACAGATGACAATAAATAGAAGAAAACTTTGTAGACTTTAAAAAAAATATTTAACATTAAACAACTTGTCATTGCATCACCAAACTCATAATTGTTGTGGGGAAGCTATTCACCCACCTCGCCCTGCTGTCCTGTGCGAAGCGAGGAACCACCTGCCGCAAAGGACTTGCCTCCTCGGACAATACCACGGTGGATAGTCCACTTCTGTTATATCCAACATAAGTCCATCATAACATAGCAAAGGATTATAAGCACCCAAAATTATAAACAGCTAACAGTTATATTAAAATTTTCACATGTTATCTCAGATCTAGCTGAAGACATTGTCTACATGCAAAGATTGAATGAAGAAGTTAACAAGGGTATATCCAACAGAGTATGTTCAACAGTCCATTAAAATTCTAATTTTGTTGAAATAGTCTACTCTGCATTTCTATATACTATGTGCTATTTTGGACAATCCAGATACACTAGATTTGTTTAATGAAGACTGGAGAAAAACCATTTGTTTTTTACTTGTCCATGAGATTTGTGAATTGCATACAAATAATAGAGCAAATAAATTTATTAATGTTAATGACACAGTGAGATTTTATACTGGTACATACCTTTTCATCGTTGTCCGATTCCTTATCTGAACCACCAGGCTCTGAGCCTGCTCCAGATTCCCTTTTGCCTGTACCTGAACTTGTTGCATTACGACCTTCACCAACAACATCCATTAATGATGTGCGTGCTCGTGTTTTCTTCCACGAATAATAATATTTTACCAGTGAAGCAATAGATTTGTCAGGTAACTGTTAAAAAGATAACTCTTAAATATTTTCAAAATTTTTGATGCAAAATGATCCAGAGGCTTTGGTGTTACAATAATTGCTGAACATGCTTAATAAATTTTGAAAATAATATGTGGGGAAATAAAAAAGTTTTTTTCATTTTCAATAAATAAACCATACCATTTGCCTTATTCTATGAAAGCTCTTTCCATGAAACTGAAAAGCTTGTTCAAAAAGCACTTTATCTTCTACTGTCCATTCATCAGGAAAAGGTGTGAAGTTTGCAAGGTCCATAGATGCACGATTCAGATCATGCTTATGCCAAAATAGCATTCCTAATGCTTGTTCACCATTGTAACCATATTTCTCTTTAGCTGTTGTTATATATTCATCCACTAGAAGAAAATTAAATCATAAATAATTTATGTCTCTCTCTAACTCTATCTCACTAACAACTAATTTTATACACAGCGACACAAAAGGTAACTAACTGATCATATAAGCCAGTTCTCAAGAGCGGAATGCTTGCAATACAAAAGTTTTATAAATAAATATGCATGTAGTCATTTTAAGCAGGGAAGGGATTCACCAGAGAGGCTACTGGATATCTTATGTTGCTGTTGCTGGTCTATCAGCAAGAATTCAGCTTTGAGTTTAAATAATTTACATTTTAAAACAATTTACTTACATTTTATGTCAGATATGTCGGACGTTGGTGACCAGACCAGCAAAGCTCTATCAGAAATTTGTTCTGGTCTTCTTTGTTCTACAGGTTCCAGTTCAGGGCAAACCGCTTGGTAATCACGACCCACCCTTATCTTCTCGGCTGCAAATGGTACCACTGCTTGGTTTTCGTTTTAATGGTTTGATGATGAAGGCGCAGCATGTAGGCAGATGATGGAAAGCATAAAAAATAAAGCATGATGTAAATGCTATAATCACGAGTATTTTGGAAAGGTTAGTATATGAAATAATAAAGCAGTTTGTTGTAATAACACTAATGATTGCTGATTATTTCTATATACATTGGGCACTGCACCATTTTCCATGCAAGATACTTAATAAAAAAAAACGATCCGAACACCCATTATAATGTTTATGATAATAGACTAAAATCAAATCTCATACCGTTCTCATCCTCTGAACTTGAATCTGGACTTCCATGGCCATTGGGGCTCGGCCCTCTCGATCGCTTCCCGTTTCGAACATCACTACTTCTTTCAGCTAACACCATGATTAAATCCACACAATATTCGACAAATATATCACTATTTACAAACAGTTCATACGTCTATCTATTTGATGTAATGTTTAGAAACAAGAAAACGCAAATAAAACTTAATGCGAAGCTTCGCACTTCAATTCAAACGTGATTCAAACCACCGCATCAATAATTTGACAAACCAGTGATTGAACGTAATGACTCATTTCAAGGCGTCTGTACAGCAGGCATTCACTTTAAGCCAGGCTTGGATAGCTCATTTTTAATATTATGTAATACAATGTTATATTCTAGTAATATTAAACTATACCATTTTTCTTAGCATTACTGCTATACTATAAAAATTACTTTCCGTTTAAAATTAAATAAATAATCTAAATAAACATTTTTTCTAGGGCAACCTTGCTCTACAGGCTTTTCTAAATGAGTTAAAACTTATTTTTTATGTTTTTTTTACATTATCTAAACCATGCACTGAGAGAATATCTTTAGGATATTCATATAATTGATATTTTTCTCAGAAAAATAATGGTAACAACAACAAAGCAATTATTAATTTGGGCAAAATAGTGTCACGCACATTGTTTCCTCTTTGCCATTATCAAATAAAAGATGGCGCTAGAATTGTATCATAAATACTTCTAATAATATTGTAATTAATACTATACAAGAAGGGACTATACAGATATTATACCTTTAAAATAAAAAAAAAATAGTAACTAAGGCTTATTAATTACGAATTTGTAGTACCGAAGACAAAAGCTTAAACGTTAATGTCAATAGATTCAATTCAATTAAACATATAAATAAACACTAATAGAAATGTCTACACTTTTTTAACCCATGTCTATGTATTACTTCTGATTCATGTTTTAACTATTAAAAAAAAAATATTTGCACCTGTAAAGAAAATGAAAAGAAAGTCGAAGAATAAATTTTTGCTTGATTTAATATTATTAGTTTCTTTTACGAAATTTTGGCTTAACAGAGTTTTAACTACTGACATTTTAAAAAATAATTAATTTATTCAAAATTACTTTTAAACACAAGCTAATACTGTATAAGTCATATTAACGTTAATACTTTTTTTTTATTAAAAAAACTATAATGATATTCCATTAATAGTTTTAGAACGGAATAAGTGTTTGACGTTTGGTAAACCTTTGCTTGAAGTTTTTCAATATTTTTCTTCTAATTGAATAATGTTATCAAAATAGATAACGATTATGCAGCAATTTATTAATCTCATTTATGGACACTAGTGTTTATTAAAACAGGATAATAAAAGATTTTATATTACAAGTTAACATGCTGTGTTCATAAACCGCGTTGAGTATTTTTTTTTCTAATCAAAATTTCACTTAAAATATTATGAATGTTATGTAACGGGAATAAAATAACTAATATTCGGTGATATTAAATTAAGAAGATGAGGACAGTGGCGTTAATAAGCGGCGGTAAGGACAGCTGCTATAATATGCTGCAGTGCGTCGGTGCCGGGCATACAATCGTAGCTCTGGCCAACCTCCAACCGCAACATAAAGGTTACTTTCGTCACGTTAACTAATTTAGAAATGGCATTAGTGCGTAATAAATTGGAGAAAAAAATAGATCTTATCAGAAACCTATAAGAAAAATGTAGGAAATGTATTTTTTTAAATTAAACCGATTACTTTGCTTTATTATCTATTCTGAAGTTATATCATGAATGGTGTAAACGCACTTAAATTTTAAGTAACCGTGTTTTTGTGATGATTATTTTTTAGTTTGAAAATATTTGTCTAGAACACATATTTGAAGAAAAAAATTGCCAATGTTGAGGATATGTATTAACAAGTAGGATTTGCATCAAATTACAGAACCCATGCTGTGGAAAATGGCTAATAATAAATAATAAAAAATAGATAGTAACAGAAATACCATTGCTAAGATATATAAAACAATTTTATATTATAATGTTTATAGGTTGCAGCCATATATACAATGAAGATCTTAATTAAGTATTTATTATAAAAACCATGTTTATTTATTAACATGTTCAATTATGGACTTAAATTTAAGATTTACTTAAATTTGTGAATTGATAAACAATAATCTTCTGTAAATTTTGCAACCACAGTAATTATTTTGTTAAAGTTCATGATGGCTTGAAAACAAAACAAATACTTACTTAGTGTCTCATTATACATACTATCTAACATTTACATGACCTTATTATTTCATTATAATACTATGATTGGTTTATGTAATTATTTGTTAATATGAAATAAAAACATTTCATATCATGTTTATATGTATATTTAAGTTATTGTATAGGTTATATTATTGTTATTATTTCAGATGAGTTGGACAGTTACATGTATCAAACTGTTGGACATCAAGGTATAGATTTATATGCTGAAGCAATGGGCTTGCCATTGTACAGGGAAGTAATCTCTGGTGTTGCTGTTGATCAGGGCAAAAACTATAATCCCTCAGAAAATGATGAAGTTGAAGATCTTTATAGGCTCTTGACAAAGGTGAAGGTATGTAATATAACAAACATTCAGATATATAATCATGTTAAGATAACAGTTATTATACCGTAACATTTATTAAGGTAACTAGCAAAAACAATCATTTTCATGCCCTGTTGAGAATGAAACAATACTGTTTATACTTTAGATGTATTATTATTGGATGATTATGTTAGTTACTTTTTACTTCAAAAATTAAAGTATTTCTATTAATAATCCTTCATGGATAGTATAGGAAAGTGTTTCTTAAAATTATGTGCCTATAATGTTTATTACAAAGTATTTGTTTTTAATTCATCTGATTGTAAATATATTTTTATATATGTTAATAGATAAAATACTACAATGAGTATGTACAATATTTATAAAAATCCAATTTATGTATATAAAATAATATTTTATTACTTATTGAATTTTAAACTTGCATTAAAATTTTCATAAGTTTAAAAATATATTTGTGTGGCAATAGCTATAAGTAAATTATTTATACACTCAATCATTATTATCTTAACTACCTTACAAAACATTAGCTACAATAGACATCATGTTACCAATGACTTTGAAACAAAGTTCAATGTCATAATGTTTATTTAATAATAATTAATCTACACAAAATTGATAAATAAGAATTTGTTTCCCTTTTTGCAAATACATAATTGTTTATTATGTTATAGGATGATATTGATATTGAGGCAGTTGCTTGTGGGGCAATATTATCCGATTACCAACGAGTGAGAGTAGAAAATGTGTAAGTATTTTTTTAAATAAGCTAGCTTAATCCTTCAAGTTACGTTGTCATTATAGAGCAAGTATTTTAAGTTCTCTAAATAGATTTCTATTTATTAAGGCAATAATGATTTCATTTCTTCATAGCTATTTCTTTTATGATACATTATGATTATAGATAAGTTTCTTTGAAGAAAATAACTGACTTATTAATCCTACTGTGGAATGATCAATTTGATTAGAATTATATAAAATACTTAAATTACACAATGTTTGGTTTTAGATGTCAAAGGCTTGGTTTAGTGTGTCTTGCATATTTATGGCGGAGGAATCAAAAGGAACTTCTGCAAGAAATGATAGCTAGTGGTGTAGAAGCTATTATTATTAAGGTTCAATATTGTTTTATCATAAATATTGGATTATTATATGCTAAAAGTAATATTGTAGAAAATATCCCCTTATTTTTACTATGTCCCTTCCAGTAATCCTATAAGTTCCTGTATTACTGGAGGTTCTTTATTCATATGTATGTGTAATAATTTATAATTAATAATGGCAGAAATTGATGAGACGTATTTATGTTCTTGAGTTGACAACATTGGATAAATTTCCAACTTAAGCAAATTATTTTTCTTAAGGTCAACAGGTCACTGCAAATACAGTTGTGGCCTTGTTAATTGCAGCAATTTTTCCCATTATTTTATCTACTTATAGTAATATTATTAAGGCATATTGTTCCGTTTAGGTTGCAGCACTTGGCTTAGATCCTAAAGTTCATCTGGGCATGAGCATAAGTGATATCCAACCTCACCTTCTAGTCATGCAAGAAAAATATGGGCTCAATGTTTGTGGAGAGGGAGGGGAGTATGAGACTTTTACTTTAGACTGTCCTCTATTTAGGAAGCGTTTGGTCATGTAAGTATATTTTTTTATATATTTTCAAAGTACAAAGAGTACTTGCACAATAATGAAACTCTTCCAAAATACTACCACGTTATATTAGTAACATTACGTATTGCTAGACGTCTTTCGATCTAAAATTATTAATAATGCGGTGATATAATTTTGTAAAAACAATGAAACGTTTTTTAAAAATCGTTACTGTCGATTTACACCGATCTGTTGCATTTTCGCATAAGGACAGAAGGCTGATAGATCGGCCCGCTGCCACTGAAGGGTTAAAGAAAAATTTAAATACTTATTTTTTTACAGAGATGAAAAAGAATTAGTTATACATTCAGAGGATCCCGTAGCGTCAGTCGGTTATTTAAATTTGAAATTGCATCTAGAACCTAAAGAGAATTTCAATGAATTTACCCAACTACCTCCAACTGTGAAAAACTCGTTAGATTTTGTAAACGATTTAAATGATACAGTGTTTAGTGATATAAGCGATCTTAGCGAATCAGAATTAGAATCAATCGAGAAATTAGAGAAAGGAAAGGATGAAAATGATATGAATCCATTGCTCACTTACTCGCGGGAAGGGATGGATATTTCTGCAAATTTGGAAGCCGCTGATGATTGTCAGAATGATAGCATAGAAAGTATAGAAGTTGGATACAATTATGATTACACTTATAGTGAGAGTGCAAAACATCCGATTATTGACCATAGGTGTATCTATGGTAATAGTCACGGATGGTATTTTATTGGTGGAATAGTGGGTGAAGGCTTCGATACCGCGGTTGCGACGGAGGATGCTATGAAGAAACTCATTAGTAGGTAAACTTTATCAATTTTTTTCCATTTAAATTTAGTTGCATAAGAACAGCTATAGATAAACCCCTAATTTGCATATTGATTATTCTATTATTTTAGTCTAAGCTTAAGTTGGATTTAACGCCACCTTTCTTGCATAGTTGCATAGTGCTAAAGGGAACCTGATTAAGAAGAATCTAAAAAAAATCATTATTGAAGAAAGTAAACTTACCAGTTTCTAATAAAGAGTTCCATATTTAGAAATATTACTTACAGTTATCAATAAATTGCTTCATTTGGTGATTAGATAATAATAATAGGGCTATGTTTACAAAATGATTACTATTAATCTTCAGTAACAGATATAGACATTATCATATCACTGACACGGACCACACGCTTCTCCACAATCATCACGATAACATAACGTGATTATCTGTTAAATAGGCCTTGTCTTAATAGTAAACGTTTTTTACATAAAATGTTCTTTTTTCAAATTCCTCAAAAGTAACAAATTAATAAACATCACTATTAACTGAAATTGTTATTTTTGATCTATTCAATTCGATAACAAAAATTACCAAATTTTCTATCTAGTTTCTAGAATTGGCAAAAACAATATTCTTAAATACAAAAGTACTAAATAGTCAAATGTATCTGGGACTTGTGAATACTAATATTTCTATTATACTAAACTCCATGATTTGTTAAAAAAGGGTTGGCATCAGGATTTTCTTTTGTTTTTTATATTTCTATTAATCTTATTCCATTTGAATAATCTCCGTTAATTACATCTAAAACCTGCAGGGACGGATGAAGCCACTCGACGAGAAATGTACAAGGTATAAACGAAAGGTCTTGTAGAGTGGTTTTTATATCTAGGTTGAACAATTAGAACGGTGAAACATTTTTTTGTCTATAATTCGCTAAACTTCATATTTTTTAATTAGTTGGCCAACTATATGGTGGCATACATCTGCAATGATAGAAACATTATAGCGGCTATTTGCAGACACTTCCACCAAGGCCATTTTGCAATGAAATAGGCCTCCATCTTGAAAAATCTATCTATATTTTAGATTTACTAGAATCTGAGGATCTGCATTTGACGAATGTGAGTTCGGTGAATATTTACATGCGCGACATGGGGGAATACGTTGCACTAAATAACGTGTATGTGAAAACCTTTCGTTATTCGAATCCACCAACACGAGTTTGTATACAGTGCCCACTGCCCAAACACGTCGGACTTATATTGGATGCCGTAAGTATAGTATACTTTAAATATTTATTCAAAATATTGAGATATACGAGACAAATTGTAAACACCGTATGTGCAATGCTTTTCTGTGGCCATGAGACGGGTTGCACAACGTGTATAAAGTATTTGAGAAGAATTCTAAATAATTCCGAGAGATTTGTGTAGTAAATAGGTTTTCGTTTTGTTATTATAAATGAGGTTCAAAAAGAAATAAATGTCTTTTCATCTCTCGAAGTAATCAGTATCTTTGTTCTGCAATTACTGGTGAAAATTCAATTAGTCGATACGAAAGTAATATTATTTGTCTAGGTTGCACATAAGCAAGACGCCAACCACAATCACGAAGCGGATGGAGGTAATTCAAAGGAACGCGTGACGATGCATGTACAGGGTATTTCGCATTGGGCACCTGCCAACATAGGACCTTATAGTCAGGCTGTTAAGGTATTCTTTAAACGAACGTTAATGGAACAATTTCCAATTTTCAATTTAGTTATAATTAGTTAATATAAGCATTTTTGTTTCCTCGTTATTCGTTAAATAAATAGACCAAAAAAATTAAAATTAGTTTTTTTTTTGGAATTGAATATTGTTATAAATTAAATAGTATCATAGAATTAGAAAAAAGATCAACCGATTTTATAAGGAATTGTGAAAAAATATACAACTTATTTTTTTGGCGAATTGTTGTTCTGCTTTTATATTGCCGCATCTTGCGAAAACTTCGGAACTGATTTTTATTTTGAAATTGGGTCCAATGAAGCTTATCATCCTAATTATTACTTAAGATATTCTATATAGGGCTAAAATCTTTAATTCCTTTGGTATAATACGCGTACGAGTCCCCGAAATTAGAACTCGCGGATCACCGGATCCGTGAGCCAGTTTCGATGAAGCTGTAATGGTCGTAAAAAAGACTAACAGCGCAAACTTCTCCGAACCCAGCAGTAGCAGCAGCAGTCGCCGACGTCGGCCAGTGAGTAAATAAATATGTTCTTGACATACGTAAGATTTTTTAATAAGTTCGACAAAAAAATCAGTATAATTACGTGTCCGATTCTTTTTATTTTCTTTTTATAATATACGGCAACTATGTTTTATTTTTTTTCTTAATACAAAATATGAAGATTTATTGATGCGTTAACTTATCATAGCCCCGAAATGGAAACCGTGAAAAAATGTCCGTCAACCTAGTGTTTATTTTCCTCCTGCTATATGTTTGAAACATACAGACAGATTGTGTCGCTTTATAGTTCTGCTATTTGATACAGAACTGTATGTGCTATTTAGTTGGGCGAGGTGGTAAGCACCAGCGGGCAGATAGCTCTGGTGCCGGGCTCGATGCGGCTCGCGGGCAGCGGCGCGCGCGGCCAGTGCGCGCTCGCGCTGCGGCACGTCGCGCGCGTGCTGCGCGCTGCCCACCCGCGCGCACACATACGCAGCGTCGTACAGGTACGCTTGCATACCGCAATTAAAGATTAGGGAACGTGCATGTTTTTTTTCTACGTAATTTTTCTGTTTACACAGCACTATCTGGGAAGTTAAATCTCCTTACGTCTATAGTTACATTATCTGCAAACCGGAATACAGTAATGTTTGTTAGCTATTGTTTGGCGTAGCTACCGATCTTCAGCTAAGCAAACCTGATACCGATATTATAATACAATAAATTACAAAAATAAGTTTAAGCAGATACCACGTGTAGTGACTAAACACGATGAGAATGTAAATAAGACGTAATATTCGCAATTAAAATCGGAAATTAGTTATTTATTTTTTTTACGTTTTATGTAGTCACCGAGTTCCATAATGTGTCAATTGAATAAATAAATATTATTATAATAATTACATCGAGTTAACCGTTGTTCCGGTGAAAAAGAGCGTGTGTTATGTGACGCAAATATCGGCCGCACGCGAGGCTCGCCGCCAGCTGGAGCGTCGGACCGCCGGCGCTATAGTACAGTGCGCCGTGGTGGAGGCGTTGCCGCGCGGCGCCGCTGTCGAGTGGCACGCGTGGGCGCACACGGACAACAACCGCTTCGATTGTACGTACACACGCACGCAAGCGAATGCACACGAACGTGTCCTCTCACTTTTTTTTCCCAATCTTTCTCTCTCACACACACAGACACATACATACTTGTACATTATGTAGAAGTATGATGAGAGTCTGTGTCGTAAAGTAAATGGTTACATTGTAAACTAGTATTATACACAGTGACATTATACATGTAATAATCTCTCTAAATAAGTAAATTGCAGCGTCTTTTTGCATATTATTACTAAATTTATATTTAATAATTATATGATGAAAATGCCAGTAAGATAATTTTAAATGTTTTTGAATTTTAATTGTCAGCTAGACGGGTTTTGATGGGATTTTCATTAATATGAAAGGAGTATGATGTAACTTTATTGTAGAAAAATAATCAATTAATGCATTTGAAAACTATAAATGGTATTATAAATGTGATAGGTAATTTTGGAAACCACAAAACAGATGAATATAAAAATTGATAAGTGTTTGTATTTTTCATAGATAATGTTTTTATGCTACTCCTTCTGTATAAACTGGCCCAACAGTACAATCAACGTGTTTATCGTTTAAGTAATTTTTATGGCGATTATTATTAAATATATATTTTACAAGACGTCACCCGCCTACTTCTCTGGGCGTAGTAATTTCTTTAATATTAAGAATAAATAATGTACCAAGTAAAGAAGGACACCAAGGAGGTATTCATTCCTAAAAATCGCCGCATAATCCTGCCTTCCCTCCAAAAAGCAAATTATCCTTTCTAATATTTGGCCCCGATATCAAAAGGGAAGAACATTCATACGTACTCTTTATCTAAAGTTAAAGTACATTTCCCGTGTACTTTACAATAAGAGTATTTACGCAGATGATGTATTTCGCAAAAATAATTGCTATTCACTATATAAAAATTTAAATTACAGTGTACATTGCTGATGAAAAATCATGTTTAGTAACTTATTTGAAAGTCATCAGAAAGTGTTAAACGTTTAATCAATACTATTATACAGAATTCATGAGACTTTATAAATATAAAAAGGACATGCCCTACAGTGGGTAAGGAATTAAATAACGTTCACTTTTGAATTACGACAGGAATATATTATAATCTGGTTTACAAGGTTATAAAACTATTAATGCTTGACTTGCTTACGCAATTTTATTTATTGCATTGACAGACGCTTGGCTCATAAATTATCGTATCGTTGCCTGATGTAAATTTTAATTGTTATAATGATAAAGCTCTTCATGAGCGATTTGTAATTACAAAAGATAAATATGATTACATTTTAAATTTCAAATAAAACATATTCATATTTTTTCATCGGAGGTCAAATAACGGAAGGGAAAGGAGTGTTTACAATGCATTTTTTTTAAAGATTTTCATCTATTTATTAATAACAGTTAATTGTAAATGCAAAACTAAACGTCTACGTATATGCCCATTCTATAACCAAAGTTCTCATCATAATGAAAGTGCTCAAGTATTTTTTGTTGAGTTATATTCATTTCTATTATAACCTTTTTCCTCTATTTACGCAATAATGTAAACAATGAACTTAAAATGTTGGTTATAATATAATAACATATCTATAATTAATCATATATGAACTAATCACATGACAGAATACTTATACTGAAAGACTAATTTTAAAAAAATTGTCTCTGTGTGTTCCGGGTAATTTTGAATATAGGTTAACTGAATTTTCACGGGCAGATAGCTAATGATTTATATAAGCTACCTAAACGAATAAGACAAAAGAAAATTATTTTGATGGCTAATAACATGTACTGTGAATATATATAAATACTCTTTCTTTTAAAATACTTCTTCGACTCTTACAATTTCATTTAAGATTGTCTGTGAAGAAATTGCTTCTATGTATAAATATTTAAATTTATAAATTCCTTCAGTTTTATTGATGTGTAATAAAATTTGTTTTGTTTTTAATGGATTTTTTTCCACGTTATATAGAGTAGTGCCTGACCACGATCCCAACAGAAGGTAAGTAAAATGTGGTCTATGATGAAAAATGTTTAGAAGCAACCTATACATTTTTCTCTTGAAAATCCCCACATCATACCATACATGACTGACTGATTTGGTGTAAAATCGATATTATTCATTATAGATGAGGAGACGGGTTGTAACGTTGGTGAATACAAGGTCGCCATAACTAGAAGATGGAATTACGAAAATACAGTCGCGGCGTGCGTCTGTTATGTTGCCACTGGTGAGATCAGTCAATATTGTACAGTTTTCATCGAAATTATTGAATTCGCAGCTACTTGTTCAGAGTAATGAGAGGTCGCTTTAAGGCCATAGATTTCTCCGGATCTATATCTTGTGGTTTTTCTTTTATAATCATCGTCATCGGTTGGCTTCTTTAAAATTTCGCGTTTAAGTTAGAATATAATAGTGCACAAAAAATCATTAATGAAAGTAAAAATAAATCTTAATTTTTTTATTTTTATTTAATATATCCAATATAGAATATATTTCTTTCTACAAATTGAAAAAAACAAGTTTTTCGTCATGCTGTAAAAAAAGTTTAATTTTTTCAAGACCTTTAACTATTATTTTATTATTGCATACAATTTGAGCATTGTATATAAACAGTTGTACAATTTGTACAATAGGGTAAATTCGCCATTAGGCGGACGGGGTACCCCCCATGCATACTAGGTATAATAATATTGGAAGCACGTCATTAGGTCATTCTAAAAAATTAATAGTATAACTATTTTATCATGTGATATACCAAAATGTTTGTTTCAATTTAATATGCTCTGAACTTCATAAATAGGTTATAGACAGAGTTCTTACTGAATTCTGTACACTTTTGCAGGTTCTTCTCCCTCAACCTGCCAACTTACTTTCCCCAACGAGGAAGCGTGCAATTCGCACAAAGCGCTCGCCTCGCAGATGCAGCGAGCTGAGATCGTGGAAATACTAGAATATGCACTGAAAAAACTTCTTAACGATTGCTACGACAGGGAGCCGCAGCCAGCTGTTAAACTCAGGATTTTTTATCAGGTATACATAATGTTTTAAAATCAATATTTATAAACGTATACATTTCTTTAGATAATACTTTAATTATTATTATTCCTATAAAGTTAATGTTTTCAATAAAGGTATCTTTTTTCCCAAAGAAATATCTACTACTTTTATAAAATAAAAAATATTTAACTCTTCCCCACATTTTAACGAGTGATTCTCGATAATTATAACTTTGGTCCAATATTCTTGAATATAGAAACATACGTGAACTGATATTCGGGCGAAATACGATAATCACGAATAATACTCGCAAACATCCCAACCATTAGCAGTAAAGTGAATGCGTTAACTGATATATCACAGGAAATTTTAATTTCAGCTAATATTACTACTGCTGTGAAACATGAATTTTGTATTATTCTTATTTAGAACTGTGGTAGCAAACGTTCTTGTGGTCCGCCTGATCTTTAGTGGTAACCGCAACCTTTAAACGGCAGCAATACCGGAGATATCGCTTACATGTTGCCCACCTTGAAACCTTTTCTCGCCCTTATTGGGACACTTATTGACACACTATTGTAGCTCCTAAAGAAAAGCATGTTAAGCGCTCGGCTTTGACTTGCTCGAATTTAACTCCATGCTTACGGCAGAATCTGATACGCACCGATGGTACCGGCACGAAATAAGTTTACAATGTGCAACCTGTGTGGGCATGAATTTTTGTGAATATCTGTATACAAAAAAAATGGACTACTAGATTAAGACTATAATATGAGTATGAATATCTAACTATCAGTATTAGAAAGCCCATCTATGCCGAACGCCTACAGGTGACCATAGAATTCAAAGTGGTAATGGCACGGGAAAAGGTTGTAAACCGGTGTTGTATGTGAAGGTGTGGAGCGCGCCGGCCATGTCGACAGTGGTGGGAGGCGCACGTGAGGCGGCGCGGAGGGTGCGCGCGCGCGTCGCCCTCACCGCCGCGCCCGTCGCCGCGCTGCACAATGCATTCACTTTCCTGTCGATCAGCGGCTTGCGCATCGACGAGTGACCGCACAGGTACCGCGCATCGCAAGCCACACTAGGGCCTTGCGGTCCCTATATATTAACGATGACGGAGACGATAGAACAAAAAAAAAGCAATTCATACTTGTTACTTTAGCGAACTGATATTTTAACAACGTAGTATATAAATTAAGTGAATTAATAAATTTAAAAAAAAATCTTAGTTGTTCTTATGACCACATACGTGATGGGGTTCATTCGAATCGTATTTATTATTTAGTAACTTCATTTTTATTTATATTCATGTGAATTGCTTTTTGCCCCAAATTAAATTTAAAACTAAAAGAAAATATATAAAATTTAATTCTAGGCTCATATTTAATGTGACAAATTTAACATAAGCGAATTGACGAAGTAATTTTGCAATGCGCTTTCTTTGCAGATTTCCCCCGTTCGAGACGTAACAACGCTTTATGCCAATTTATAAAATATATATACTGACTATTTTTCAGTGTTTATAAAATTTTGTTGAATATGCTACCGAGTTTACCGTATTTAAGTCAAATTATATAAATTATTTTTATTGCAATAATGAGTTTTATTTCGAATCCTTATCATAATGTAAAAGAATAAAAAACAAACAAATCAAATTAAGTTTACTTTATTTTTTTTACAAAATTGACCGAACAGTGCGAGATTTCTAGAACGTTTACACTTGCAATTAAGTAGACATAAAGTTATCATTATATTCCTCTTACAAGTAAGTCTTAATTCACCTGTGTCAATAATAAAGCAACGCGAATCGTGGTGTGGGATACACCCAAATCAGTTGTGTATATCATATATAAAAGTTATAACATGATTTGGATTCATTTTTAAAATAGCGGGGACATTATTATTTTTTATCTTAGAAATTGTCACTAAGTAAATTATTTACGATTAATAATTAACGAAAGCATAATAATTATAAACTAAACATGTTACATTATTACAAATAATCAGCATTAGTTGATGATCCTGCACTTATATACTTCCTAATACAATGTATAATACACAACATGTTGGGATAATTTCACACAGTAGTGGTTAAAAGACAATAGCGCGCAGATAGTTCATAAGTACAGCAATGTGCATGTGTCTGTCGAATCCTAGCTAACCCCAACAGCTTGAAAACTTGCCTAAAACTTAAACTTGATTGTTGTTTTGAGTGCGTTGGGAGGTCTTAGAGCTTCGCCCTGGAAAAAACTACCGCCCAATTCCTCTACATATTCCTCATGTAAGTTTACATTATGTCCATCATACAATAAATAATTTCTTAGTAATGAAAATAAACATATACTTTGCGTTAAATAATTTATTTGATCATCTATAATAAATCTATATCAATTGGGCTCATATAATTTCCAGGATGAATGAATAAATTAGATAATATAAATAGCGTATGTGTTTTGTACTTCGAGGATAAGACAAAACGCTAGTCTTCTTTCTACAGCAAGTCTAGATTTTAGTGATCTATAAAATTATAATTACTAATTCTGCTCCATATCAAATTATTATTGAGTTGCATGGATAACTTTGCATTGTGTTGATTTAGTGTAAACAATTTCAGTAGGACTTGTTTCGGTCAAAGATTGCGTTTCGTCTTAAATATGATCAATGTCACTCAGTGAAAGAACTGTTGAAATTCGAAAAATAATTAAACTAAAATAAACGCAAAACTAAAGTTATATTGTAGCATATTATAGCTATTTAAAAGTATCCTTATAATTCTGTTAATAAAGAAAAAATACAAAAAAAAAACTGATTCATAAGCAAATTCATTTAGGCATCACAGTACATTTATAATAAGAAAGAACAGTAGACATTAAACGGAGAATTTCAACATTATCCTCTAATAAATTGTCAAATATGTATAATATAAGGGGGTATATTGTATACAGTTGTATCCATATAAACGTATAACTAAAATAAATACCTTATTAAGGACGAAATTAACAATATTCTAAAATTAATCTATTCTCAAAAAAAAAAAAAATGCGCTCTGTCTTCATTGGATCATTTTTGAAATGATTATAACCAATTTTTAAAACAATGATTGCATCGCAAATGCATTAAAAGGCAGATTTATTTATATTATACAATTTATTTCCATTTTTTTGAGAAATCACGTGCAGATAGAACGTACGACAAACATTACTCCATATAAAATCACTCATACTTATTAACAACACGTCAGCGACAAAACGGTAATACATCCTTCAACGAAACAGCTTGCTAATCAATCTCTTATATTTGACTCTCCTTAACATAAATAATTCACGGGGATGCATACATGATTTTGCAGCAAACATAAAAAAATAACCATTATTAATTAAAAATAGTATGATTGCCCAGCTACCCACATAGTGAAGTTAGTATTAAATTACTGTACATTTTACGTGTTAGTGACCTGCGAACTACAGCTATCTAACCACTTTATGATGTTATTTTTCTGTTAAAATAAACCACCTACTTTTCCACTAGGGATACACTTGTAATGTTTTAACGTCTTCAGTTCCGACGGACTGACCGCGAACGCGGGCGTCGCCGTCCGCGCCGAATCCGTGGGGAACGCGGCCACGAAATGAGACAAAGCCTAGTATCTCTTCACTATCCGACAACTTACGCGTAATATACATAACCTACTAGTTAAACGTTAAATTAATCAGATTTATGCAACAGTTTACCTTACAACCGTATTACCGAAGCGGATAAGAGTTTTATATATATATATATATATATGTAGACTAACAACAGCTAGATATATTACATAGTCACAATAGAATCACTCGCGAGCGCGCACTGTTACCGCGTGGGGACACACTTTGCACTTAACTAATGTAGTGACCACTTGTATCCGCGTCGTACACTGAACGGTCTGTGTCCGCGGGCGGCGCGCTCAGGCCGTGTCGTGAGGCGGCTCATCGCCGACACGCAGCGGGTCACGCGCGTCCTCGCCGCCGTCCGACAAGTCGGACGCGTCGTCCGCCCGCTCGGGCCGGTCGCACGACTCGGTCGCGTCATCGGGAGCGTCATTGGAATTCTCGGAGGCCTTCGAGCGGCCCCGCATGCGGCTCTGCATGTACTGACGATGCGCGTACTTGTTGAAACGCCGCTTGGCCATGAACAACGTGGCAATGGTGCGCGGCGCAAGGCGCACAGCCGCTGCCCGCGACGTTATCCCGCCGCGCCGGCACTCCCCGCACGTGTAGTCCAATACTTTCAAGTTGGACACCGTCTGCCTAACGCAATCTGCGCGAGCCAAACGACAACAATCATTACACAAATATAAAACCCCCCGATCGATCGAGATGACTTTGAACTTGGAATGCCTAGGCGATTTAATAATCTTAATCTTTCTTTATTTGTCGTAAGCCAAGTTTAAAATTACTTCGATCGATATAAATGTGTACGCAACACACACAATTCGGCAATTCTATTACACTAGAGGAAATATTCCTCGATGACTTTCTCTATTTGCGTATCGATAATAATCAGCTATCGTCTATACGAGGCAGATTGTATTTGTACTGTGTATATATATCATGCGTTCACCCATACGTTTTGTCTAAAACATCTAACACAAAAAGGAAGCATCGTTGTGATATATTTCAAATTTTATACATTTTAATTTTTCTTATAACATAATATTCCTGGTTGTTGTTTTTTTGGAATAGTGCAGGATTTTTTTTGGGACTGATGGTATATGTAGTAACTAAATAAATAAAAATGCTTTAAATGTGTATATGGGTATGTGATCAATAATGCCATTCTTATGAGAGGTAGCGGTATTGCGGGTAACCATGCGCGCAGATGCAAAACGAATGAAGCCAAAGCGTCGAATACGAAGATATGCTTTAAGTATCGTAAGCATCATATATCTAAGGCATGTATCCTCATATTTGTTTAAGCCGAATTCTAGGAACCGATCATAAAGTGACATGAAATAAACTAATACGTGGCAGTGTTTACTTTTAAATACATTGTGACAAATATTAATAATATTCATATTTTATTCACGATATCCGTTATTAATACTTGAACGTTTTGGCTACAGTACGTCTCCAGTAAATACATTAAAGATATAAACGTTTTCATGTAAATAATTTTCTCGAACTCAAAAAGAAAGATATTCTTTGTTGTTTATATGTTACCAACGAGTTTTTCGGTAAAGAATTTGGAAACAACCATAATAAACATTTAAAAAATATAATGATAATTCTTGATATAATTAATAACGATCAGTCATATCTCAACGTCACTTTACAAGCAGCCCCGCAACGAGAGATGGGTAGTGAGAGAGTAAGGGTCTGGGAGGACGCGAGGGTGGAGGGGGCTGGTGAGGAGGGTTTTGAGGAAGCGTTTGCGTTCTACTTGGCACCGTGCCAGATGACGTACCTTGATGCAGTTGCCTATCGCAGAGTTTACATATGACGAGCTGCATAGTCCCCTTAGGCCCGATGAAGGAGCGCTCGCACAGCGGGCAGTAGCGACCGATGCGATACGCCCTACGTACGCACACACACATACGGACCGTACGCGCACAAGCACCGGAACACAGAAACACGCCATTAGTATCAACATGTGAACACGCCGCTTTTGCTCGGGACTCGACGTTTCTTTTTTATTTTTATTACTTCTCTTCGCTCGGCTCTTTTATATATACATATATAACTACATATTTACAAATACATTAATAATAATGTAAATTATAACAAAACGAAACTGTTACTTATTAATAGATATAATATACTGGATAGGTGTGTTATATGGTTTAGAAATAAAACTGCAATGTTAAATAAAACCTTACCACTGTAAATTATTTATTACATCTTAGTTAAAGAGTATAAAGTTTAAAAAATAAAATTATCATATTGACCATATTTATTTTATTGTATAAATTTATTATAGAGATTTTTTTAAATATGCAGAGCCGGAAGACAAGTAATAAAATTTCTCTGGTTAGTGAATGCACTGATATTGATGTAATTCTATGCCCGTGTTAGTCGGTTTTTTAACACAAATGAAAACAGGGAAGTTAGTGGGACAATCGACTGTGACCGGTGATCGACATCCATTGATGATATAACAGCAATTGAGGCAGTATGATTTCCGAAAACAACTTATCTCCGTTTTTTATCCGCATCAATCACTATTAACTGAAGATGTAATGAGGTTGAATTACCATAAGTAAAACAGTACATGTGGCATTGCTACATTTATAATAAATGTAGAAAAATGTAACTAACCACTTTACTGTTTTGCAAAGAAAACTATCTGCCACAATAAGAATAAATAAAGATATAACATGTAATAGAAAAAAATAAATGAACATACGAGGCAGTCAGTCTTCCAAATTGTAACTAGAAAGTAAATTACATTTATTTAAGAGGATGTGTAGCATGCAAAATTACATAATAGCCTAATTCTGCTAAATATAACAAACAATAATTTTTAGTATACATTTTTTTTCTGTCTTCTCTTTTTGTCTAACCAATTGTGAATGGGCCCATTTAAATGTTATTTCTTAGTAGAATTAGGCAGCCAATATTTTTGTGCATATTAAAAATGCTGCACTGGTTCATAGAAACATTACGCAGGGGCCAAAATGCTACGAGAATAATAGGTAAAAGCGTATGTCAAGAGTGTAAAAAGGCAAACGTCAAAATAGAACGGCTGCTGTTAGTCCACATTGAACACGCATGGGATGACGTGAAAACATTAACTACCAAGACCAGGGATAATGGCACAGTACACATGTCAATCTTTAAAAACAAAACACCTAACTGTTCATCCCCAGCTCTTTTGTTCGTGACCATACTAGTATTGTCTCAACTCACAACAGCTCCTTAGATACTCCGAAAGTAATACCAATACTAATTGATGATCACATTTGAATAGATAACTAAAGTCAATGAATATTTGAACTTGGAAACATATTCAAAAATTATTCTATACGAAACATATTCAAAAATTATTCTATACCTATAAGTTTTTCAGATGACAGAAAAACTATATTATATCCTACTAAAGAAACTTTGGTTTTGTAAAACAATATATTTATTTGAAACAAATTAAAACGAACAATCGGTTTAGAAGATCGTGTCTTGGATTGATTATATACTCAATTAATTGTGTATATAATCAATGCACCAAATTCTTAATTACTTCCTTCATGTTTCGCGGGTGTATATCATCGTTTAAAATTTCATATTCTTTATTTTAAGTTTAAACTTTCCCCTGTCCAGCTTTCAATATCTTAGTTTAAACATCTTATGTCTATATAGTAGTATGACCTAAAAAAAAACTCATGACTGTCCTTTTTGATCGAATAGAAAAGAGGACTAAACAAACATGTATTATTTATTACGGTGGCAAGCGTCTCATTCTATGGAGCACTTACAACACCAATATCACATACATGGTGGTCACCCACTAAACTTACTCTTTCAAGTTGTTTGGCTGAGTCATTACAAGATCTTATAATGAATTATCTTAGACGGTCGCGATAAGCGTGCATTTGTAAGCTCTCTCAGACAAACATTACGATTTGAAATTTTCTTAAAAATTCACAATATACTTTATTCTCAAATAATAATGTATATTCTTTAATAAGACATTCAAATATTCTTATGAATACTTACGTCCTAAAGAAATAATAATGATCAGACATGTCATGCTGGAAATCAGTAGGAGAGAGGCCATTTAATAGTGCACACCAATTGGCCAACAGAGAAAGCAGTAATAAGAGTTGAATATTTATTCACGAGAATTGTTACTCATTAAACACACATAGACTCGTAAAATAATATTGTAATATACTTTGTAGAGAGTACATGAAAAAATATTGCTCTGTTAAGTAGGTTAACTACCATTTAATGTGACAAACACAATTAATTTTCAAAACAATTGCTCTGAATTTTATTTACATTTTATTTGTGCCATATGTAATACAAAGAAGACCCGTTGTTTGACTGTACAATTTTTTTAAGATTATATGTCTCTATTAAATAAAAAAATGTTAAAAACTAGTCCCATCATCATGTCATACTTCGAAAATTGATGCCATGAAAAAATATGCTAGTCTCATGTCAGACATGATTTGATTAATATATGGCGTTAAAAATTGTGCCAATATTTACATTCTGATGGTCCGTCGCCCGGATATACCTGTGAGTATAGTAAAAATATTTTTACTTTTACTTTCATGGTATGTGAATTAATTAAATTGTAACGAAATTGAATTTGATTTGATTTAATGCGACAAAGGCACGCCGACGCGACCGTCGCGAACACCGCGCGTGTGGCTACTGACCTGGCGCAGGGCGTGCACAGCGAGTGTGAGTACACCTTGTGGCCGCCGGGCCCGCGGCGCGTCTGGTGGTGCCACTCAGCGGGCGCGCCACCGCACGCCGCGCCGTCGCCGCCGCCGCTCGGCTCGCGCGTTCCGCACGACTTGCACACCGCGCACTCCGCACAATGCCACCGCCCTGAATTTTTAATTCTCTCTATTATGTTAAAAAAAAAGTTGAGTCATCATCATGTAATTTTTTTTGCATTATTTTAATTAGATATATATTATCTCCCTATTATCTATTGTATAAAAATAATTACAATAGTACAAGTTGACACATAGGGTAACATTAACATAACAGATGGTCCCAGTCTCGAGATGGTTAGAAGAATTATCACCACAGAGATAAAGAAGGAATGAGAGAAAAAGACGGATACCTCAGAGCGGCCACCCTAGATAGCACAATGGGTCCTAGAGAATATTAAGTCGCTCACTTCGTTTTATAATAGATTTCGATTTATCATTCCATAGGTTAAAAAGCAGGGTGGATACTTTTCAATGAAAATTAATATGTAGTTTTGTAGGTATCACATGATGAAACTTGCTGTTAACTGACCACTAGGTACGTTGCGAAGACCAACGCAGTAAATGTGAAAGCCGCGGTCGCAGAGGTCGCAGAACAGCATCTTGTCGTCGTCGGCGGGCAAGCGGCATGCGCAGCACGTTTTGCATTCGGCGCACTGCCACGGGTACTCGCGGCATTTGCGTATCGTATCCGGACCCAGCTCCACGCACCCCGGATGAACTGCAATACGATACTAACGCGTTACACCACAAAATAATTATACGCCACGGATATCATTTAAGGCCATTAAATCTCAAAAAAACTCAAAACTTTAACAGATATCATCGTTTATCAATTCATCATTAAAATCGTTACTAAAAACTTATGCTTTAGTATACATTATCTTAAATTAAGAAAATTTTTATTTGCTTCGAATTCATTAATAGAAAATTCGCCATTTCACTGTTAAAAATGTTAAATAAAATATTTCTTTAACATTTTTTATAATCAAATATCATGGAAATATGTAGCTACCCCGCAGTTTTTCGGTTAACTTAATTGCGAAATCCATCGAAATGGATGAAAATAATACCAATTAGAAAATAACATATACATTTTTATTTGTATAATCGATAGAGAGAACAATTCTCAAAAATCAAATGATCACATTAATGCAGATAACTGTTATATATAAAGATATACCCACGCTTAGCATTACAATTGGAGCAGACCAGGAACCTCTCGTGGGTGTATTTGCGATTTGCTTCGATGCGCAGCTTGCAAGATCGGCAAGTATCCACCTCAGGTTCTTGAGTTTCTTCTTTTACCACACTTGGACCATCCGCCTGACTGCTGCGTTTCGTTTTCGTAAGCTTCTTACGCTATAATCACGTACTTTGTTTATCATTAACATTATTATTTTTATTTGTGAATATTTTTTTATTTAAAGATTTAATGGGTAAAATCGTGTACATAAGTTGGACTAAATGTCAAATTGTATTCTCTGCCAGTCTACCTTAGCATTAAGTAGAGAAGTTGAAGGTGCGTGAAAGTAGGTAAAAAAATAAAAAGAAATAAACAATTAAAAAAATATAGAAAATACGTTAAGAAATACTCGAACTATACTATACACATCCATTACATATTTCTTAAATTCTAACATAAATATAGAACAGAAAACAGGTAAGAAAAGATAAAGACAGGAAGAACTATTCTTTATCACAATAATGATAGATATAGATAGCAAGCTTTTAAAAGCGTTCTTAGAGACAGCTTTCCATACCTTCACTGGTAGTTCGTTCAAAAATCTGGCGGCGGTTGTAGAGAAAAATTTGTAGAGGAAGTTGGTTTTGCAAAAAGGTACATGAAGTAACAGAAGAGCGAAGGAGGCGACATTAAAATCGCCTTGATATTGAAATTTGATATTGATGATATTGTATAGTTATTGAAATATACTTAAGGAGTCCTGGCAAGTTATACAAAGTAAACTCAGGTATTATATGACGATAATATTTTTAGAACGATGTTTAAAAAATATAGTAATACATATGACACAACATAAATATATTGTAATATTCTTTTATTTACATATGTTTAATAATGATTTACAAACTTTCCACTGTTAATACCTGGTCTCCATATTTGTATGTAATATTAATAATGTCTCCTACTATTTTAAAAAAGTCTTAACAGAATGTGTTATAGACCCTTCGAAATACCTTCATAAAAATATTTTTTATGCTATAGAACCTCCCACGACGATAGAAAAGCAATGAGCATAATGTCCAGATAAGGTTTTGAGCTATAATATACCTTAGGGGGATGTGTTTCAATATCAGAGTCCGCTGAAGAGGAACGCTCGAGCCAGTCCTGTTCAGAATCTGAACTCGACTCTGCAGATACCACAGCCGGGGGAGCCGCTAACACAGTGTTGAGGGGGAAGTACCTGAGTCCCATACAATCACACAATTATATTAAAAAGCCGTGATATTTTATTTCTAATAGAAAGTATTGTCTTAAATGTATCAAGAAAGTTTGAAAAAAATTTTCTTCATTTATTTACTTGGATAAATTTAAAATGAAAAAAGTAGTGAATATAATAATTGAAACAAAGTATTTTATAACAACCTTTATGATATAAATTGTGTAACATTTGTCACTTTAAAATATACATGATTAGTATATATTTTTAAAATTATGTATAATTGAAAATCAGGAGGGATTTAATTCGTAGCCTAAAGATGTACTATAAACATTGCTGTGTTCCGGTTGAAAACTTGCTATAGCTTTTTTATTGATAAAATGGCACTTGACGTCAATGCACACATGATGGTAAATAGCAATGAAGATATTAATAATTAAACGTTCTCGCCCAGAACATGCTGGCTCTTATATGCATGACTTCTTCAACAGCGATATTGTTAGAGCAGCAGATTGACAATGATGGTGAAATTCAGGCGGTTTTTAAGAAACTTTAGTATCATCAAATGCTTAAACAATATTGTGATTGCGATACTTACATGCTATGTAAAAATCTTAATATCGCATTGTCATAAAAAGGGCAAAAACTTACTGGCGCGTAAATTTTACCGTTATGAGTAAATATTATATATCAAAGATATAGTTACCTGAGCTGCTCAGAGTTGTACACGCGGTAGCAGTGCTGATACTGTCCGGGTAGCAGCGCAAGCGGGTAGAACCCGTGTGGCGGACGGACGCGGGGCGGCGGCGGTGCGGCGGGCGGCGCGCGCCGGCGCTGTAGCGTCAGCGACTGCAGATCTGCGCACGCGGGCCGCCGCAGCGCGTTCAGCCGCGTGTTCCACTCTGCAGCTGATGCTACTGCCGCAGCCGCCATGTCCTGGTATAAATATAGATATATTCAATGAACATAAAGCTCACAATTTTTTTCTTTATATTATTCTAATTCCAAACATATAAACATCTTTTAAAATAAACTAATGTCATGTGTTAAGCTTAGCATACTTTATGCTACATGTACATTTTAACACTTTTACGACCACTAACCGATTTTTAGGATTTTCGACACCGACGCTCGCACACGCTTAGCCTGTTATTGTACTTATTCTATAATCTAACTGAACCCAATTGACTGACAATCTTTCAGACGATTGTTTAGTCCTCTAACACTAACAATTCATTTTTAAATAAAAAAAACCTGTGGTTAAGAGTTTATGGCCAAAAATACAACCAGATAAAGGAGTTTCTTTTTCAAGACCAGTCCACACAATGTGCATCAACAGCCTTAGTAACTCGAGTGGAGTATAGATCTAGACGATTATTATAGTATACAATGTTGTTAATGTATGATTATCATATATACATTAGCGTAAACAATTAACGCCTAAAATTTAAACAAATTCTTATTTATACGGATTTTAAGAATGGACTAATTTCCATTTAAGATGTGACTTAAGATGTGTGTGTTCCTCAAATTTGTTGATCTGTTTTTATATGTTAGTAATACAATGAATCTACGATTTACGGAATCTAAGCTGACCTGTTGTACATCCTTAAGAGTTACTCATGCTTTACCAAATGACCATGTTGAAACTTTCATAAACCACTTGGAGATTATAATGGTTGCAATAAAAGATATAGTTAAGAACAAAATAATATATAATGATCCTGTTAAATTCTTTAACTTCTCAAAAAAAAATTGCAATTTTTTAGTGGAATTAGAAAGGTGGGGCAGTGGAATTTATTTAAAAATCATGTATATCGTATTTGAAAAGTTATTGTAATGTAAACATGGTAGATCTCACATTGTTTTGCTACTTCATTTATTGCAAAATACCTTAAGCAAAAAGCTGGCAGAGTATTCTGCGAATATTAAGAAACATAAAGTCTAAAATATTCTTTCCATGTCATTAAATCCCATCGCAAAACATAACAGTTATGTACCTGTCTAGTTTTTTCTGGGTCGACTTTCGGTTGTTCTGGTTTATGCTCAACAGGTTTTTGCTCCTGTTTCACTTCAACTTTCTCCTCCTTAATCTCCTCTATTTTCACTTCTTCAATTGTCTCCTCAATAGGTTCAGTCACTGGCTTACGACATTGGTGTGACCTGTACTCTTCATATTTATGAGGATAGTCCGATAGCATGATGTCTAAGACTTCACTAGCGTCTACGGCTGTAATTCCTATAGGAAGTATTAAATAATGTCAGATTTTAAAATTTTACACACTAGCCATAGTAAAATTAATGAATTTATTATCATTAACCATTTACCTAACGGAGCTTTAAGAAAATAATTGT
>DWQX01000265.1:0-50424 GCA_018245475.1 Pharmacophagus antenor | reverse complement strand
TATATATACATATATTTTTTTTATTCATGACTATACGGATCGTATTTATTTAAATATAATTTATTTTCAATTCACTACTACGTCTCTATGAAAACATATAACTTTTTTTTAGCAACTATAATTTATTTTTATTATAAACTTAATATTAGTCGTATTAACAATCTAGTATAAAATAATTTTGCAATGTTCATAATACAATAAATAGTTTGCTATATAACATTTACCAATTAAATAATACGCCAAATCGGATTTTAATTTGTTAACACATTGCGGACAGATGATCAGATGACGGCACACCTCGTCCTTGCGTCCTTCCCACTCGTGTTTCGTCGTCCGGGACAGTTGACTAGATGACGTGCATAAGCTGTCGGTTGGGACATTCACGAAATATCGTGCAGTACAGCATGATTGTCAACGATATTTTCCGTAATTCGCATTGAAAATTAAATTATTTCTTACGAAATATCATAGTTAATTATTTTTTAGTACTAACAAATCATTACTAATTAAAAAAACATCATAGCCAAATATATAAATACCCGGCCACTGGGTACGGCCAGCTTTAGAATGCCCGGTGCGCAATGAGTTAACAAGAAAAATAGATGGAGGTTGGTTTCTTCACTTTGACGAGAATACCATCGTGTATTTCGATAGGTGGTGGTGGGTGTGTGTGTATCAGTGTGGTCACTCTAACCACTTGCCCCGAGTGCAACGCCTTAAAGCGGGCTTTGCAAGGATAGCCTTTGGTACACCTCCACATTGCGCCGTGCTTGTCGGTAGTATACTTCGCGCTAGAGTAGTACGTATACCCGCAGAACAACGCTATACGCTTCCCGTCTTTGTTGTGGAAAAATGAAACTAGAAGAAACGAATAATAACATTAGATTTACGTGTAAAAGATATAGTTTATCGTAATCGATTTAGAAGTAAAATATTTACTACCTACACCCGTTATATTGTTTAAGACAATTTATGCACAAGAAAATCAGGAATTTTATTGTTTATACAGTAATCAATAATTACAGAATAATTTACTTAGAGGAAAAAAATACATTAAGTTGTTAGCAAGGTAAAGTTTACTGAAAAGATGTAGATCATTACTTCGTAGTCCGCGAGGAGTGTTTCGAGCGAGCTAATTCATAAGGAACTCGAGTAGATTTCGTCTTTATTAAGGTACTTTAAAAGAATTTTGCGGTAAACTTACAAATAATAAAATTTCACTAAATTCATTTATCTCTCACGTTGAACAGAGTCACAATCTTTTAAATATCACACTTTGTAATGACTTTTCGTGTGATATTTTGTGAAACAATCTCCGAGATGAATCCTCGGTTTTTCCGGGCACGTGTCACAGTAATATGACGTTTGTCGTCTACCGCCGCGCTTGTTGCGTACGGAGCAAACTTTGCAGTCCCTTTTCGTTCCTTTCAACACAATATGGAGCATCCCGTCTAGTCGGGGCTCATCGGTGAGCGATGTGGAAGTTTGCTCGCGCTGCTTGTGACACAGTCCTCCCAACTGTTCCACGAACATTTCTAGAAAGTGCAAGAGATTGTGTAGCCTTTTAAGAATATCTTATGTCATATCGGAACCAAACATGACGAATTACAAAACGCCGGAACTCGAATGGACGCATAAAATGTTTCCACCTCCGTTGCGGCGCCGCTCGAGTTCCGCCATGAAACCACCAAAGCACTATAGCGGCGTCGCTCTAGTTGAACCATCAAACCGCCCGAGCGTCATAGCGGCGCCGCTCAAGTTGAACCATCAAACCGACATTATTTCATAGCGACGCCGCTATAATTTTCAACCAGAAAGTAATCTTAATGAATTTATATTAACAAGTTATTTCACAAGGAGTAAATGAAACATAAATTTTTCGTGTTTATTATTTCATTGTGTATATTTTCTCACAAACACTCCGTAAAGCAATCGCGAGCGTGAAATTAAAGTAATTAAAGCACGTTCACAGTAGTCCTTAAGTCCGTAGTGATTAAGAATATTTGATGACATCGTTGCATCAAATCATTGTCTGGGTGAACATAAAATATATATTTGTGGTGGCAATGGCAAATAAAACAAAAAAAATATTGATGAAGTACATCGCGAACCCCCGGGATTTCTTGTCAGTTCTACTTAATTACTTAATACATTAAAAGTGATTGTACAAATTGTATATAATAAAGACATTTTCAGTTTCAGCTTGAGAAAGTTATTGGGACGTATACGTCACTGTGAAGCGCTTATTGCATCGCCATAAATTCCGTCCGAGTCCGAGGGGTGCAGGAGAGAATGGCAATGTTGTCCAATATACTCCACCGCCACCAAGTCGTTCGTCGTGACCACGGTCGCCTTGCAACCTCTGTGGTACTTCGAGCAGTACCACCGCCAGCGCTGGTTCCTCGCAGGCTGACGCCGGTTGTAAAGGAAATTGCCAATCAGCAAACTTTTGCTCCCCCTACCTGACATCACTATATGCCCTGTAAGATATAATTCTGTTAATAACATAATTACGAATATCTTCATTCTATACAAAATGTTCTCAATTTCACATTATGTTTAGAGACAAAAAGACAGATATTTTCTGGTTATGATATGACATTACTAAATAAAGGTAGCGATGTTGCTATGATGATGAATTAACAATATACAATTGGTAACTAGTCAAGTGGGTTCAAAAAACTTTACCAAATTCGACACCTTAAAGTCCAGCGTCAATTCCGGGACCTCCGCGTATATAAGGTAAACGGCTTAGCCACTGTGCTACGGAGGTTATAAAAGTTTAATTTTAAATACACCGATAAATTGTATTATAACTACATGACATTTATAAACTTTTTTTTATAAATTGAAAATGCGAACCAAAACTGATCAAATAAATAAAAGTTCTGTTAGAATCTCCAAATATCTGCCAACTCCTAGCAAGAGCGACGGTAATTTGCACCTTGGAATTAACACACACGTCGAGTACATTTTTACGTCTTAATTATCCAAAAAATAATTAAGATCTATCAAAACATTTTTGATTGAAATTTAAAAACAGAAAGTTAGCGAAACCTTTATTGTATCCGCTTTTACAAATTCAAAAGCAAGAAATGTAAAAAAAAAGAAGAAAAAATCTTTTAAATATATTCTTAGAAAATAATTTCGGCTTAATATGGCCAGGCGAAAATTCATTAATATTGTACTCATTGACTTAGACTAAAACAGAAGCATTTCTACAATATACTACACTAATGTCGAATAGAGCAAAACTATAATATTAGTCTTTTTCAATCTGTTATTGACGTGCTAAAATGCCCTTTAGTAAATAGCTATATATGATATTTTACCAAAACATAGAGACAGCGATATATATAAGTAGGAGCTCATTATATATACAAAGCACCAACAGTAGCTGTTCCCTATTTTCCTACCGTAAGAGATTTTTTTTTATTTTCTCACGAAAATGACCCGTCGAATCGCACACAATTTTAACAAAAACTTCACACAGCAAAAGATTCAAAACGTAAAATTCTTAATTTCCCACTCACACAAATATTTTTACCGGGCCGATATGTAAACACTTATGCGTCGAAAACGCAATCTTTTTTTTGTTTTCGGTTCTAAATAACAAAATATATCCTTTCAAAAAAAGCAGAATACTCTTTAGCGCGAAACAGAAGTTTATAAAAACTCATTGTTAATCTTAAAATAGATTCCCTTAGAGGTATGATAAAGGGCTGGCGGATCGTGATTGTGAACGCCTTTCTCTTCCGTGAGTATCAGATCGTGAGTGGTGATGACGGTTCTCTTGCAGCCTCTGTGGTACATAGAGCAGTACCACGCCAACCCGCCGCCGGACTTGCGCTGCCTGTTGTAGGTGTAACCCTTCAACATGAGGAAACTCCTACTGCCGACCGTTATCTTCTTACCAACTGTAAAATAGTTCATTGAATTTGTAGCAAATGCAAAAGAAGTACCGAGAAAGTCGACACGTGACATATAAAACTATTCTACACGAATATTGTTTAACAGGCCAGAATTACACATTATACCTTGTCTATCTCAAGTAAAACGGATTTGTCAATGGCATAACTTGCCAGACTAGAATATAAAAAAAACATAAACGTAAAATTATTTTTTATTATTTTGCATTAATACGTCTTAACTTTACGCAAATACACAATAAACATTGTTTTTTTAAAGATAATTTAAGAGTATTATCAATAATATTATTTCATCATGATCACATTTCTTTTTAAAACTACATATAAATCCTCACAATTATCTTTTTACCCTAATCAAAGCTCCTTTGGTAACGTGCGTTTAGATTACACGAGAATAATTTCAATTTTACTAAATATCAACAAAAAATTATCACCGTCAACCCATGGAATGCTCAGGTATTAAACTTTAACGTTACTTATCAATAAATACATTTTTAAAAAATATATCACTTTATCGTTTACATCCAACTACTGCAGTACAGCGATACCTGTGTACCCTTCGATTCTACCGAGATATTTATTTTCATAGTCTATACTTATAAAATTGAAAATCCTGACTAAATTACTGAGTGGCTGACCACATCAACGCATATAGCTCCTCCTGGAGACAAAATTTGGAGGATGTTTCATCGTTATGTATTCACTAAGAAAGTGTTTATTTTATTTCTCCCCTAAAAGGGATTTCAATAACACTGGAGACTGGCGGTACTCGCATACTAGCCCCAAAATCCGGCACACTCCATTTAAGCAATATAGTGCACTAAAATAAATAAATCATTATTGCTATATTGTCTAAACACGGGCATAAACATAATAAAATCACGTCATGTAAATATATTTTTCTATAAAGATGCATATATACGTGGTCCATCTTGCTATGCAGGCACGCCCCTAATTGGAGAGGGATTAATATTAGTATGAAATAAAAAAATACTACGCCCAGAGAAGGAGGCGGGATGACGGCTGGTGACACATACAAAATCAGAATCGCATTCTTTTTCAAATTTATCAATAGCGCAGTACAACAGAATTCTTCAGCCGTGCGAATGGAGGCCTGTAGTGGACACTACCTCCCCATCTATGGTCACAGCGGATGCCTTGCATTTAAACTTGTGCTTCTTGGCGCAGGTCCATCTGATCCGGTCGCCGACAAGGGACCGCGAGTGCCGAGAGTATTTCTGTCCATCGATGAATATATTGGGCTTCCCTTTATTTAAACGTGAAAGCACTAAAGGTGCCATTAGTTCTGAAATGAATACTAAAGTAAATACGAATGAAACGACAATGTTTCCTAGATAAAAAATACAATGACATTTTGAGATAATGAAAAATATTCTTTAATTTTTATATTTATTTCTAAATATATGTAGTTTTATTAATATTGACAAAGGTTGCTACAAATTAAACTCAAAAAATTTTTTTAAACTTATTTATGGTAAAGTTATAATTTTTACAAACATTAATAAAAATAATTACATATTTGTACATGGGCTTCACACCATGAACAACATTTAAGTCCTTATTATCGTGATTGCTTTTCGGTGGTGACAGTCTTCACTCAAGTGTCATCATTTAAGACTAACATAAAATTTCAAGCGTTCATACTTGATGCGAGATATTGTTTATCAATAAATGCAAGAATAATTGTAAACTTTGGATTACTTTGATTAAAAGTATTTCGAAGCAGCTATAGTGATTGCTCCTGCACTAATGGCTGCTTCAAATCACTTACAATTAAACTTACTAGTACATCTAAACGTTAAATTTAATCCATCATAAATTTTTATAAGTTTTCATATTTTTCCTAGAAAACTAATTTTTTTCGTAAAGTAAAAATAAATATTTGGCTGAAATGCAGACGTTTCAGAAATTAGTCGTCACAAACAATTAGACATTATTTTGTCTTCTATAAACATATAAATACAACATGTAAATTAAGTAAAAATTTGGAAGTTTTAACAATAATAATGTAACTGATTTTTTTTGTATAGGTAAAACTAGAAAAGAGCAAGAAGGTTCTTTTGAGTCAAGATTAACCACTTCTGTACGGCGCTCATTGGCCACGAACCCGTGCCCACAGGCGACACTCGGATTAAATACATCGGTTTCAAGAAAATCATTTGCACTTGAATAAGCAATAATACGTGGTTTTCGCAAGTACTGCACAAGTTATACCTTATATCTGCAATTACACATTCAATATGGTTACCGATATAATGTAAAAGTTGTTGGGTGTAAACCAAAGTCGACGCCCGGCCGTGCGGGTGCACGCGTCCACATCAGGCCGTCGACTAGTCGACGCTCTTAACGGAGCGGTTTAGAATATATTTTTTAACAGAAAGCAATACGAATAATAGTGTTTTTAGCATTGTAAAACGTCGTCATAAATAATGTCAAACGATTAAAAGTACGAAGAGGGTGCACAATCTGCATTACTTATACAGAGGCTGCAGGATATACTCGTATTTCTGGAGGACTGCTTTTGGTTGACTTATTGAATTTTTATATATTGTCCTTGTTTCGTCACGTGATACGACGGTGCCGGATGGGTGTGGTGCTCTTTCACGTACAACAATCGGCCCTCGGCATCAGTGCGCGCTCTCGCTGGGCACTGGGCGCTCTTCTTCTTTGTGCAGTACCAGAAGTTGGGGCTGTATTGCGAATAGGTGAAGCCGTTGATCATAAGTAATCCCTTCTTCTTGTTCGGAATTAGAAGGACTGTAAAAAAAGTAAATTGTATTAAATGTTAAAATAAATTTATCCACTGATTACATGAATTCTTTTTAACCTTATTTCTGTAATAATTTAAATTCTCGTAGATAATTAAAGGCGGTCAATTCTTGAATTTATTTTATTAATATAAAAAGAAAATGAAAGAACTTTGAAAAACAAGACAGCTTCTAAAATTTACGTATATCGATTAAGATGACATATATTTAGTAGTATTTACAAAATGAATGACTAGTATTTTCCTACGTAGTAAAATCGTGTCACCGACTGCGATTTCTAGAAGAAACACTAAATGAAGAACCTGTCGGACTGATTGTCTTTTTTAATACTAACGAATACCAAAAAATATTTACACTTAATATACAATTGTAAAATCATTAACATCTTGATAGTGTTATATTTTCAAGTTTAATAATAATTAAAATCTGAACAAGTATTTGTGAATAATGTACAGCACAATTAGTAAGAGACACGAAGCGCATATTAAATAAACTCGGGATTTCTGTTATGCCTGTGATTGGCGATGTACTTGACGATGACGTCATCGATGGTCCACACTCTACTCTTGCAGCCGTCGTTCCGTTTCACGCAGCGCCAGAGGGTTTTGGTGCCGTCGAAGTTTTGCTTGTTGTATCGTTCGCCGTTGAGCATAAGAGCTCGCCCGCCGACTTTTGTAGTGACAAAAAACACTAGAATAAAAGTTATAAGTGTTAAACGCTTAATTTTGTCTTTAAAACGGTGATTCCTGCAGATTTTAATCCTTATAGAACCCTTTGTTCTTAAAACTTTGAATTTCCGTTGTGTCGGCAATAGACTAACATCTGCCCTGACGTTAGAGAGAAGATTGCTCGCCCAGAATACTTACTACCTATTGATGTAGGCACCTGGATGGATTCGAAAAAACCCTACCGCCGCCATTCCAACCCCATTGCGTGACCCGGTAATGGTACCCGGGACCTCTGTGTTTCAATAATTCAAGCGGTGAACCACTAAGATAGGGAGATAGTTAATACACTAAATCTCCACACAAAGATATGTTATTAATCATCTTACGTATCATATCCATAAGGGCAATGTGATGCTGAAAAAACTTCAAAGGTAGTTAGAATAGATCTAAGTCATTTCTTATTTCTAAACACGAAGTTTATACATAATTGCTCGAATTTTAACATTGATCTAAAAAGTTGAAAAAAAAAAACATCGGTTATAAGGAGGACAATTAAATTTTCATTGAAACTTTGGCACATTGCTGGACACATATATTTCCGTGTACGACACGTCCCACGTGTTGTTAAATAATATCACAAACTCAATTTGTTGACACTTTATGTATGGCCCATAGTTGCCGCGACACAACCATACATGTCCCAGGGCACTAGTGGTTGTGTCGACGGTTATGTGCGATCATTATGCCGTCGTACGTCTTGACCGTCGCCTTGCAGCCCAGGTTCCTCTTAATGCAACGCCACGTCGCTGTCTTGTCCTTATTTACCGTCGCCCTGCTGTACCGCTGCCCCTCGAATATCACAACATTTTTCCCTCTCTGACTTACTGCTACTAGAACTTCTGAAAAATAAAATAGAAATAATTTTTGATCATCTTTATTACCTTAAATTATCTTTATTATCTTAAATAAATGTTACAAAATCAACATTTTTCACCTGTCCTTTTTTTTATTACACTTTATTGCAAACCTTTAAAAAATGAATACAAAAGGCGTGCTTAATTGCTGGGGACATTTTCTACCAGTCAAACTATGGCGAGGTGAGATATAGTGATACGTGATGAATTAAATATTAAATAATAACAAAAACATAACATTCCTTCTTTTGGGAGATAAAAACAATCTAATAATAATAATGCTCATTTATTAATTCCATATATTACTAAATTATAATTCCATTTACTCAATTAATTGTTACTGTAATATGTATAATAATACATGAAGCATATAATTGTAGACAAAACAAACCTTAACTAAAAAAAATACATTTTTGTTTAAATACACATCATGCTATAGTAAATATTGTATTACTTATTATATTAATCTAAATTCATTAAAAATTAAAAAGCTAATTGAACAATAGTTATGTTAAAATTGTTAGCATAGATTAATTTTAGTTATTTTATATTTATCTAAGAGTGTTTTATAATTTTATCTTAACATTATAAGAGTTTATTTTAATCTACGATACACGAAAACTGCATCTGCATTTCACACGCCGATGAGTGTCAACGATGGTGAAGCCTTCCGTAATTTTAATTCTGTGCAGACTGCATACGAATAGAACACAGCAATGCCGTTGAAGTTGCGAACGTATAATAAAGATCGGCACCTCGATAAACAGGTTCCAAAACGTCCGATCCTACGAACATCTAGACGTCACAGCTTAAGCCATCAGGAAATTAAGCCTACGTGTTACATTATAAGCGCGCTTGCTACTACGCTACGATTGTAGTAAACAGTTTTTTTTTTAATTATGATTATGTCCCGTGACCCGTATAACAGTTCCCTGTATAATGACCACGGAGCCTCTGCAGCCCGTATTCCTTTTAATGCAACGCCATCTGGTCTTGAAGTTTTTCTCATACTCCTTGTTGAATCTCTTCCCGTCCAGAATTAACACTCGATTTCCGTGACAGTTAGTTGTGAACGTTAAACCTGAAATGTTAAAAGCAAGAAAATTAATATTGATAAGAAGAGGTAACAAAAATTATATATATGTAATCTACATATATCTACGCAAATTGAAAATAAATACTGAACAATACATAAAAAATAATAGTTAAAACTTAATGCCTACACACTAATATAATCTAGTACTTTCAAATCGGTGTCAAACAGGCAGCAATGACCATTTTCTTTTAAGTCAATCTTAAAGCTGATTGTTTGACATCGATATGTAAACTTCTACTACCAGAACCTTAAATAGTCAATTATTTATAATGAAGTAGATATCATGCTCAAGACGCACAGAAATTGCGATTATTTATAGGAATATCTACTCTATTATTCTGCAGAAAGAGTCCAGAATGAGGTGTAGAAAAAAAAAACGAAATTTGGCTTTAAATTATGTAATTCCTATTTATTATTATTTACACATTTCATTAATTAACATAAAATTATAATAAAAACAGTAATATTATATCACATATACAAAATAAGAATAAATATTTACAGTTAATAGATGCAAAAAGATGGTTATGATGACATACCATTTAAGTACTACGGAAAACCGAACTTATCGCAAGCAATAATAATTTATTAACAGTATTCAGAAGTATATTTATTAACTTATCTCGAAACTAAGTACTAAGTTTAATACTCAATTAATTTTTCGATAGTCCGATATATGTTAACTAAATAAATGATCCCAAAAATTTGTTACACATTAAATCAAATACCAAATATTGTCGATTTTAAGATATGTATATGGATATTAATGTTAAATCTTATCTACTTAATACTTTGATACGCAACGCTAGTACGAGTACCATACGTCAAGAATTAAGTAACGATGTGTAACTTGTGTATAGATGAAGTTTTGCGAGCATCTACAATCAAAAAATTGCACTACGCTGCATTAAAACAATAGTATTTACTTCTCCGAACCCAATTACAATCTTACGATCGGTATCGGAGAAGCAATCTATGCCGAACGCTACGCGTGATTATGGTTGGTATAATTAAGGATGACAGTGTTGTAGGTGACTACGAAAGCTTTACAACCGTTATTTCTTCGTACACAGCGCCATCTCGTTTTCAAGTTATTTTCGGATTCCTTACTAAAACGTTTCCCGTTCAGGAGAAGAGCCGGATTACCTAAGCGATTCGTCGTAAAGAATGCTGTAAAATGTACAAAATTTCGAAATTAATCTCCTTTAATGGGTCCAGTATTGGGCCTCCAATATTGTTAATCATCACACGACACGCATTTACCTGTTTTTTAGTTAAACTATTTAGAAACAAACCTGTCTTATAGCTACAGACAAGTCCACACACGAGAGCTGTTAATTAAATTATAATTTTGTTATTATAAAAAGAAAAATTAATAAAGAAAACTTTATTACACAAAATGCACAAAAACATGTTATAACTGGCCAAAAAAGATCATGCCAGTTTTTAGCACAAAAATGTAAGTTGCCATTTTTGTGTTCAAAACTTGCATGCTCTCTTACAGTACCATGAATGTCAATATTATTTCTTAAGTATTTAAATCTTTGAAACTGTAATAATGTATACTTAATTTTATTTCTCCTCAGAATTTCCATTATAAATATGTTAATGTGTGTTAAAAGGTTATTTACAATGTGTAAAAATAATACAATATTTAAAAAAATAATAATTATATTTCATATTAAATAACGATTTTCCATATACCCATAAACACTTGCATTAGTTTAAACGTAATAATTAATACTGTAAATATGTTCGAAATATAAAATACATATAAACATTAAACGAATACCGTCCACTGAGATTGTCACGGTTAAGGAACTTTAAATAGACGTTAACTACCAAGAAGTTAGCCACCTGCATTGGCAAAAAGGTACACGATGTCCTGAACAATCTACATACAGTGCTGATATGATTTCCAGCTACTGCAGCTTAAACTCAAGATATTTCACTTTTGTATGATATATGTTGTGCATTCATTGACCGCTTGCCATGTAACATGGACGTTCCCGGTTCGATACCGCGACCACATGAGTAGCTAGCTAGCTTACATGTTCAGTATCAATCTATCGCTATAACAGCATTGCTATATTTCGACAATCGTATATGTGAGATCCAGACTATTTGGACGGGAACGTTTAACCATCTAGTCCCTCATTGTCACTTTACATCAGGGATCCCTAAACTATTTTGGACAAATGACCCCTTTTCCAAAATGAACTGTTACCTCAGACCCCCATGGCCAAATTACCTACTTTTAAGATCAATCCCCTTATTCATAATAGTCCGCTAACTTAAAACAGCTGCTACAGAATATTATTTTTCATTCCGACTTAGGTCAATAGAAGAAGATAGAGTGAGAATTAGCAATGCTTTAAGTTAGCAGACTATAATGAATAAGGGGGCCTATCTTTAGTTTTTTCCACATAACAACATAAACAATACAGTACCTACCTATCTTGAAAGTTTTAAATAAGAACTTGTGTTAATTTAATAGGGATCGATTTTTAGACCACGTCGACCCCCAAAAACAGTTTTCGTTTATGTCGACTCCTAGGAAACCGATATCGACCACTCGACATATGAAATTCGTGATTTTATATACATAAAGAAACGTTACGTTAAATTAAATAATTACATTCACACAGATCTATGTAGAGCATGGGAAATTAAACTGTTTTTGAGGCACCAATACTTAACTGTGAATCAACGCGTTTCAACATTCATTATAATGCCATCCTACATACAATTTAAATAAATCATTGATTTAATCTAACTGTGAGTGCTATCTATAACCTATGAACGATAACATTTATCCTTGGCGTATCTAGAAGCCGTGTCTTTATCATTGAGCACTAAGGAAGAATGACCATTTTTCAAACGGTCATTACTCATTCACATTACATCTATATTATTATAAAGCAGTACCAATAGGTGTAGCACAAAAGTAATGAACAGAAGATGAACAATTTCGCTTTCGCATTCGTGGGTGACTGCAGTTTTAATACTACACGTGGTTGTGTTGCTGTCTCACTCGTATTATAATATTGTCTATGGTGGTAACGAAAGCACCGCATCCTGTCGTCTTCTTTATACATCTCCATCTTATCTTAGCACCCTCGTTCTGGTGCACCGTGAACCTCTGGTCGCCAATATAAAGGCACCGCTTGCCACTCATTGAAACGCCAAAAAACGCTAAAAGAAAAAAAACATTACTCCAATCTGTTATATGCCTTTTAATTATTATTACACTTATTTACAAAAGTATAAAAAAGGACATGAATGTTTAAATAATTTAAATTTTTAATATTAATATTTAGTTTTTAAACCAATTACTGTATCAATTTTTAATTAGCTATCTATAAAGTAAAAATGCCCCGATGGAAAATTCTCAAGTTAAATGGAAGAACGAGACGAAAGTAATGACGGATTCGAATTGATGCGAGTGTCACGTTCATATGGGTATACATTATTGTAGTTTTTGATTGAATTTAAACTAAAAAAGATTGTATAAAAAATCATCACATCTCCCGAAATGTCTGCAACTTTTTCGTATGAATGTTTTTAAAAGCGCATCACCTTTAAATGGGTGATCTTGAACAATAAAAAACACCGTATTTTCCAAACAATACATTTCATGTATTTCTTCTTTCCAAATATAGAATTTCCAGCCAATTAGTTCACTTTTCCATAAAATTTGTTCATTTTTCTATAAAATTAGTTCATTTTGCAAGGTGGATACAGTGAAAGCTTTTGATTTTTTGGGATTTTTATAAAGTTTAACCAGTGTATGCCGTGAAAAAAATTAGTTAAAGTTATACTCTTTTTTTTTGACAATGCGGCTAATTATAGATCACTGTACAGGGCATAGTTACGTATAGGAGTATTTAATTTACCAAGGGATTTCTTATAAATTTCTAAGTCCCTATAGTTAAATTTTAAACCCTATAGAGTTTTCTTTTTCTAAGATTAGAGTTGGTGTCAGAAGAAGACTGGGGGAAAAAAGTACAAATTCGTATCTTACTGGAGTTATTTATGAATCTTTTGTGATATCACAGCGAATGATTCGGCAGGCTATTATAGACATATAAGTCGTAATTGTACTGCAACAATTGCTATGGAAGACTTTTAAAATAAAAATTCAGTTTTAATTTTGATTTTTATTATAAATATTAATTATTGTTTCTATGAATAACTTGATAAACATTTGAAAAGTCAAATAAATGTTTTAGTTTTGTTTACTAGGGTTAAAATAATAAAAAAGTGAACTAATTTTATGGAAAAATTAACTAATTTTATGGAAAAGTGAACCAATTTTATGGAAAGTAAACTAAATGGCCGGAAATCCTATATATTACTTTCAATAATATTGATTTTTCATAAGTTGATTGTACATTACATTTCATCAAAATCAGACCGCTTCTCTGTTGCCTATTATCATCTTTTATTACTATCATCATCTGGAAGACTCAACTCCCCGATGATCTTGCTACCATTCAGTCGTTCGAGACCTGCTTTCAGACGCCTAAAGCGACCCTTCATTAGAACGTTTTCGGAGCCTGTCAGTGCGAGCACTGATATGCTTATTCTCATGATTGTGTATATTATTAATTTTAATGATTTCATCCTCAACGGTGACGATGGTCGCCCTGCAGCCGCTGGCAACTTTCACACAAGACCAGCCACATCGTAGGCCTTTGCTGTCGCTCCTTTTGTTAAAGCGGTACCTTCCGTACTGAATCACCGGCTTACCAAACCGTGATGTGGTGTACACCGGTTCGGCTCCAAAGTCTGTAACGGCAAATAGATAATCTTTTAAACGTTTCATTTGAGGTAGAGAAATAACAAAAGTCTCTGGATGGCTGAAAATGTCTTAATTGAAAAAAAATAGTCGTGAACGTAAGAAAAATAATTTCATAAATCGTATGAGGAACAGTACACTTATTATTATAACAAACTTTTTCATATAATGAAATAAATAGTATACAGAATGCTTTATATATACCTGAACTTATCCAAGTTGTGTGACATATGTTCTTACAAATACGAGTACAATACTTAATACATTATACCAGTTACAGGGTATAAGTACTGTAATACCACAAGGAAAAACCTATTAAATTTAGATGAAAAATTACCTGCGACAAAATTACAAAACAAGTTTAATTTTTTTTACATGTTTATTTTAAAAACAATTAGACAATATCTTATAAATTATAACACAAACAGGATTTTAATAAAATAAGTAATACAATTTAAATAATTATTATACATTATTGGTACACGCGGCGTATATTTGCGATGACCTACTGTTTCCCCTTTTATTTGTTATAATTCAGTAATACTTAATTTTGATTATTTCAAAAGAAGACAAAAACTGTACGAAAGAGGCCTACAAAAGTGTTAACAAATTATAATGGCGTATTTACTGATTATTATGATCATATTGTACAATCACTACATCAGATCACAACGCGTCCTCTAGTATAAACTAACAATAAACTATGTGGGACTTGTCTAACTCCATGGAAATGGTAAATAGAGCCATTCCCATGTAAAAGTCACTGTCATTTATGGAATCATTCCTACTGCAACATGCTTCATGCAGTTTTTTTAAATTTATATAAATATAATTTGCCTACGTTGTTTGGTTGCCTTTTGTAGAAGCGTATATAACTGACATTATTACGATTTTGAATATTTTATGGAGGTTAAGAGTTAACATGGATTATACGGACATTTCATTACGAAGTGTCGATTGACAATAGATTGCCCAAACCAGATCTTTTGTCTGTTTTCCAATTGATTTATATCAACATATTTATTTGTTATGATACGATTTGGGAGGATATCATTCTGAGTTTGATTTAATAAATAAACTTATTAATCTTCTCGTTTCTGTTAACGAAAGTCGTAGCTGTCTTGCTAATCATTATAACGCATGTTAGACTGTTGTTGTTGTTGTTGTTGAGACTACGATGCCGGGTTATCCGGTGTTAATGATTGTGACTGTTCTTATATCTGACGATGGTGTTGTCCATGGTGGTGACGGTGGCGCGGCAGTAGCGGTCCTTTTTAACGCACACCCAGTTGAACATCGGTCCCTTGCTATCGCTCCGTTTGTTGAACCGATACTGGTCAATCAGCAGCAGGGGGTTCCCGAAGCGCGTGGTCAGGAAGAGTGGTTCGTAGTGCGCTAGTGAACATACAAACTCTTTAACTTTGCATGTGTTTTAACAACAATTAATCGATATCATCAAAATCTAACACGGACTAAGTAAACTCGAACTGTGGTTTCGTAAACTGCAACTGCAAACGTAATATATTTTAACTATAACTGAAGTGCGATACTTACGCTGGTATTAAATAACAAAATGACAAAATAGGGCACATGACAAATACAATTTATTTGATGTCACATTCCAATATTAAAACACTAACATTATAAACAATTTAAATCAAATCTCTGTTGTAATATAAAAAAAGATTTGATTTAGTTTAATTCAAATTTAGATGACATTTAAAACATTATTTCTTTTTGTTTTGTTTGTTATTTTATTTAAACGTATATAGTGATATCATTAGTAGAAGCAAACGGAAATGCCACGATTGTTTTAATGTTTTTGTGTGATTGCGGCGATTGATAAGAGCATTATTTAAGCAAATCGCATATTCCGACCTCTTAAATCGGTCGCCTGATATACTTTCCAAAACCATCTAACAATAAAAATATAAATTTTCTGCGTTATATTATCAGCGATAACAAAGTGCAATATTTAACTGTGACACCGTCATTGACCTAAAACGTTTTCCCGCCATGTATCTCGCGACACAAAATAGTTTTGTTCTACGTGATTCTTATATGCTTCTCGTATATTTCGAAGCCGCCGGTTCGTCTTTTGCCAACTGACCACAAACACCTAACAATACCACGCATCATACTCTCGTTCAGCGGCGCATGCATCAGTACGACGTAGTCAGTTGAAAAATAAATCTCAGCTTGAACGGTTGATATTATTGCTAACAACTCATGTGCTGTGAAGTGGCTGACATTCAATGCATAAAGCAATGGTCGCGCATGACAAGCTCGCCTGCCGCGTAATGTAGAGGCGAAAGCTGACAACAATTACGACACTAAGACATCTAATAAATATACTCTGGAAAATTAACGTTTGCGAAGTTTATAATGATATTTAAAAATTTATTCCGCAACATTATGTAATCAACAATGGATTAAAATTAAAATTTCACATGATGCTAAAAGACAAGGGCGTAGATGTAGGTGAAGCATGCTCGCCCGAAAAACTCTAGCTCCCATACGATATGAGCACTGTTGTTATGGTGACAGATGTATATTGAGGATGGCAGTTAGCCCGATGGGTACAAAAGAAACATTTGGATTGTGTTTTTTCTCTCTCCGCTACCTAGATTACATACGTGTTACACGGCAAACGATTTATGTTGTGCCATGGAGGTGGCCAAAGTGCCACGAAGGCTGTCGATAACTTATTACACGATTAATGTGTATGCTCGTCATTTAACTTAACGATTAAACCATTGATTAGCGTTATTCGAGCGCTGCATCCCTTGGTGTATCTCTTCACACAGTGCCACCAGCTCTTCTCGCCGTAGTTGGTGGTCCGCTTGAATCGATGCCCGTTCAAAATTATCACCGCGTTCCCCCTTTGTGACATCGTAAAGTGGACTGAAAGCAGAATGTTTTGTAAATAAACAATTCTTTAATACTTACTTATACTTGAAAATGAAATTGGATAAGCCAGAAACTTGAATGAAGTCGTAAAACCAACCGAAAACTATTGGTATCAAAACAGGAAAATTAGAAATGCAACTAATAATTTTAAATTTCTTACTCTAACCTTCTACAATGCATCTACAATTCAAAGAAGAACGCTAACATAAAACTTATTAATAAAAATCAGTAAAGTGCAAATCAAAATGAAGTGCAAAGCCACGTAGACGGTTATTAAATATAAAATAAGAAATGTCGAAAAGTAAACAATACAATAATAACTAAACGCGTAGAAATACCAACTACCTTTAACGACCATTATATAACTTAGACAAGAATTAACACAAGGAAATCTGAAAAGAATAAATATACGTTCAATCGCCAACTCCGTGTTCCTTAAGCCTGTGGTAGAAAATGTAGCTAAACTTGAAGTAATGTCACTCAACAATATCAATTCTGAAGATTGCGATACAAATAAATAAGAAAATACTAAAAGCCCGAGTTAATGAAATAACCGAAAACTTAACACAATTAACAAATTTATAACTTTTATGTGAAACTTTTCCTATTTATAAAAAAAGAAATAAGTCCGACATTGATAACTATTTATTATTTATTTATAATCAGAGTAGACAAACGAACGACCAGATCACGTGATAGCTACCGCCTAATAACATTAAAAAGCTGTATACTTGTAGTAATTTATTGATAATCATTAGTCTCTAGTGGTTATGGTAATTCTTAGTTTTAACGATGACGTCATCCACGGTGACAATGGAAAACTTGCACCCGTGCGGAGCCTGGTTGCATATCCAATACGTTCGCGGCCCAAACGTGTGCTTACAGTTGAATCTATGCCCAGCAATTTGCAATAAGGGTTTGCCCCGCTTTGTCTTTAGCAGGATCGGCGCTAGAAAAAGTATGCATAATAAACTAATTATTCTAAAACATTGAAATCGAACATTTTGCCCCGACGTCAACAAAATGTATATTTATACATAAAAAAGGTACTAAGTGACACGCCACTACATTTTTTATGTTACGATTAAACTTTTTTAACGATAAAATAAACCTAATATACACTTTAACTCTTTCTTTACGCACATCTCAATCAATAAAAAAATATCAAGCAATGTGCGATAGGAAGAAAAGACATGACTGTTCACTAAAAAGACCCCACAAAAAAGGAAAACATTTATCTAATTGCCAGTAACATTCAAGACAAAAAGTAAGTTTAACCTAGACGTACAATCGTAGATATACAACCAACAGAAATGCATAATGCCAAGTCAAAAATAACTCGGCAAAGTATAGGAGGTAGAAAAATAATTGTGATTGAAAAACAATCTGTTCTTGTTTATTGAAAATATAAACGACAGTGTCCATTAAAAGTATTTCATAAATTATATTACTCAGTATTAAATAAGCACCTATATAATATATTCACTAAAATATATATATATAGTATTTGGTCTAAAATTTAACTATTTTCGAATAAATTTAAAATAATTTATTGTATTTCTTGTAACTTTCATGTAACTTGCTAACCGGACAACATTTATTTGCCGACCAGAATAGATGACCGCTAATGACCATACATTTAGATTAAAACCAACACTCACACTAATTCAGAACCGGTAGTTAGACTACATTAGCATGAAAACAATAAAACGAAAATTTCCTTTTCGGATCATTATATTACAAATGGTTGTGACGAGTGAAGCAGTTAGCAATATAATTTTGATAGGTCGTCGCTTTAGCTCGGCAGCCCCACATCTTGCCTTTGGCGCATGTCCAATAAACTCTCTCGCCCCTTGTTTGATTCCTATAGTAACGGTGTCCATCAATAAACAAAAGGTATTTTCCATTTTTAGATCTTATAAATACTGCCTCTGAAACAAATTGCAAATTAAGGCAATTTTTATTATTTATTAAAAAAATGCATCTTTTATGAAGTCAAATCACAGATTAAAATTTATTATTTGAATATATTATTCAATTGGATTATTGACCTTTACATACTTGCCTCTCTGAATGTTTTCATAGTTCAGTCTACAATCTAAATTTGCGGAGTTTTCGAAGAAAGTAGACTTAGAGCACATCTCTCTGGCTGCGACCCAAGAATTAATTCCAATACTCGGGCTTGGATATTACACTCAACATGGTTCAGTAAAGTTTGCGTTACTATTAATTAACTAAATGACAAGACAAGGTAGCGTAACTAGATAGACTAGACAGAAGTATACAATTCCCTGATCAATTATAAAAAACAACATCATATCAAATCGGTTATACTTTTTTTAAATTTTAGACACAAGTATAATTTAAACTATAATAAAATATACACTTATTGATTCCCTATTCTTTATAACGTTTCTATGCATAACAAAAACTGGATACCTTAATAACATCTTTGTAATATTTTATCATTTAGTGATTATGGCAATTGTTCATTTTAACAATAACATCCTCGATAGTAGTGATGAAAGCGCGACACTGTCTTCTAGTGCAGAACCAGAGGCCTTTTGGGCCCTTTGCCCTGTTATTTTTGTTGTAACGGTTGCCACCAATGACTATAACAGGCCTTCCGTATCTAGAAATCGTCATAACACAATCTGCAAAGGTAAACCTGAGATTAGCTTCTCGTAAGTACCAGATTTACATAGTGCAACTATGTCTCAAGATCAACCTGATTATTAAACCGCGGATCGCATACTAATTCCAATTCCTAAGTTAGTAAAACGAATATATGTGTGTCACGCCCTTAAGGTAGTTATAATCTAAAAATTATCTAAATTAAAATTGCTTTGAACAAATCCCTCTGATTCTCTTAGTGCTTGTGAACCGATGTACCTTATGTTAATTACAATGTGACAAATACACAAAAAAGTCAGGGCAGACATTCCGAATATCATTATTTATTTTCAACGAACTAATCACAATAACTAAAACTAACATAAATTTTAACTTTAAACCTAATTCACCTCACGAAAAATGATTTCAAAGTTTTAGATCGCTAAAAAAATTTAATAAGCTTTTTCCCGTCACAATTTTTAAAATAAAAAGCATAATTTTAAAGATAAAGAAATATTTGCGTTGTAACTAAACAATATTTTAGAATGTACATAAAATAAAATAAAATAACAAATAGTGTCTCCACGCTAGACAATATACAAATTTGACAAACGTACAAAGAATGAAACTAGAAGCGATACATACGTGATGGTACGCTTTTAATCAGAAATTCAGAAGCTTTCAAAAAATTATGTTAAATAAAAATTTATAAAAACACAAAAAAAATGTATCATAAGACAAATTAAAGAATGCGTACAGCTAGATACAAATAATTGCAATTAAAACGAATTAATATCAACCTAAAGTAATAATTATCTGAACAATGATTTTGTTTGAACTGTAGCCTGATGATGAAAATGCGGAAATTCAAGTACAAGTATCAGTGGTTATGTGTGGTCTTTTCCTTGACGATGACGTCGTCGATGGTGGTGATGCTGGCGCGGCAGCCGGAGCTCACCCTGCAACACACCCATAACACCCTGGGCCCGTAACTACGATTGTTCCTGTTGAAGCGATACTTGCCCACTTGGATGGCGGGCTTCCCAAAACGCGACGTGGTGAACATGTGCTGTCTGAACTCTACAACAAATACGTATAAAGTCAAATACGCTAGCAAGAGTTAATAATCATTTTTGATCAATTACATGTGCGATAATGGGAAATTATGTAAACATCCTATATTTTCTTAGTGTTATCGAATTTTATATATACTAAAATCTAATAATATTCCACTTTTTAGATACTTCTCAACAATTATCAGGTGCGAATTTCGCAAATGTAAATCAGTCTTATCGTGCTAATTTAACTTCACCCTTTAATCCTTTTGATGCGAGTGCTCTTTCTGCGCTCTCTTAGGCAGTACTCTGTATTAAGATTTCATTAACCATATAGGTCAGTAAAACCTAATTTCATATCATCAATCAATGAGTTTGTTATGCAAACATAAATTTTATTGATTAATGTTAAATTGAGACTAAAAGGTTAATAACAAAAATTAAATTTCGTTTTCCTTGAAGAAACTCTTGATGATTGTATTTTTGATGATAGAAAACTAACATTTAGCGTATTTATGCCATTTATTATTATGCCATTATGAGCCTGTGACTTGCAGTGAGTTCGGAAAAGTTCAGGCTCTGGCGAGGAGTAGTTAGATTTTTTAGCTACCTTACCTTGACCATGGCATTGACCACTTGGGAACCTGACGTTGCACTCGCGTTTTAAAACCGCAGTAATCGCGACGTTTATTGTCCCTTATGGGCAACGTCTAGTGGTGCAACTCAAATAAAGTCGAAGTAACAGTCGTATTTTTAATGTAACGATCTAATTGCACCGGAGCACGAATATTTTACCTTCAATGCTCGATGTCATGAGGCAAACGAGAGCGGACCCACGTCATGTAGTAGCTAGAAGAGTTCGGCGAAGTGCCCGCATCTTTAATGTATGTCGACGAGCGATCTCAAGTGAATACCGAAGAGGCGGTCGCGGTCGCGCATAACCGCGGATCGACGACTAAAGCACAGAATAATATTATTGTTGACCGCTCAACCAATTAGAGTAACAGATCGGAAAATAAAGATTTTCAGGAGAATGTTAAAAAAAATAACCAGACTGATTTGCATACGCACGGTAATTTAATAATATCTAATGGTTGTGTTTGTTCTTATAAAAAATGATGACGTTATCGACAACAGTGACAGAAGCTCTGCACTTATTGCTGTTCCTCGAACAGAACCAAGTTGCTTTAGGGCCTCTGCTACGGTTATTCTTATAGTAGCGATATTCTCCAACCTCCAGAACTGGCCGCCCGTTCAGTGTCCTAGTAAATTTTGCGTCGGAAGCTGAAATTTTAAGTGCATTTTAAAAATGTAAAAATACGTTAATATGAAAAAATATAAATTGGCTACCTAGTCAGACCATTAGTTGGATGCCCACACAGTAAAACATATTTATGTTTTACATTGCCTGCTTGTGTTTTACCTTCAAGAAAGTTTTTGTAATTATGTCGAAAATGATTAAGTCATTTATTTTTATTCCCAACCGACGAAATGGTATAGTTTCTTAATTCAAAGTTTGGTCAAATTTGAAGGTTTTTTTTTTTATTTGTTCGGAAAAGTATACCTCCACATTGGTAATTCTATGATAATTTAAAAAATATCGATTTAAAAGATAATAAAAATTTTATTTCATGTTTGTAAATTTCTGTGAACGTTTTAGATTTTTTTTTAATTCTGTCTGTTCTTTTATAATAAAATAGAGTTACGTTGACAACGCATTACATCTTCATTTGAATTAAAACATTCAAACCTGGCATATAACATTATAAATTGTCATGTAAAATTTTCATCAATTGTTTTCTATTTGATATAATTATACAGAGTCGATGTGACTTTAAGAGTATATACATTGTTGTGATATAAAAATATCCTCGTTAACACAGTCTCTTTAAAAAATAACGATTATCTAAATAGTGTATAAAAGTATTTTATAGCACATTTTTACCAACAGGAACAGTGCGATATTAAAACTGTTATATATAATACAAAACACTGTTTCCGATCTCAGTGTTGTCAAGCTATTTTTAACTTGCAATAAAATTATACAAAAGCTATACAGTCGTACAAATATATACACTAATTATCTTTCATGTATTATTTCAATGATTTTATAAATAAAATCAAAAAGAACACTGCACCATATACTCTTTGTCGCTAAACTTTATTGCCGTTTAAAAAATCTAATAAGAATATAACGTATGCCAACTTTAATTAATTATTACGAGAACTAGGTGGAGTGCCCTTTGTCCCAAACTAGATTGGTGAAATTATAAAACTGTTCATTCACCAATAGTTAAATTCTTTACGAACAGACGGCACTTAAATAAAAAATTTAATTTACAATGCCATCAATTTTAATACAAAAATAGAACGAAAAATAACATACTAAGCGCACATAAATTTAATTTAATGGAAACACTCCTATTACTGACTAAAATAAAGAAATGATCACAATTCATCACACCCTCGTCATTTAGGAAGAAAGTGCCCGTTAGTTAAACTTAAAATTATCTAGCAGTACCCAAGTAAAGCTTTTTTTAGTGGACTCCGGAAACGGTATACTAACACATTAAGGACCGCTCACTAGATTTCTCGTATTTTGCTACCCGTCTGTTATGAACAGATCACGATCAATTTAAAAAAAAATCTTACTTTTTTTATTTAAACTTTATAATATGTGGAAAAGGAAACATATATTTTCTCAATCTTAAAGTTTTATTAGAAAACTTGCGTGGTAGGATAATTTTAAATAAATTTAAATATAGTTTAATTTTTCCCAAAGAAATTACGGTCGTTAATGTTTTAACTAACTTGCGCCCAAACGTTGTATGTTACTTTACTTAGAAGTCCAAAGCTTAGCAAATTTATTAAAAAATTTAATAACTGGCAATGTCTTTAGAGTTTTCAATTGTTCAAATTATAAATTAATATCCACTCTACATGAGCTCTCAAAAATAGTTTAATGTTAAACGCTAGTCGACCGACTTCGTCCGTAAAAGGTGAAAAAGTAACGCCCGAGACAACCGTACGTCGTCACTGAGATCCGACAGGTCCTGCGCGTCTCGCAAACGCCATCGATGCCTACTGAATTGACAAAAGAGTCACTCACCGTAGCTCTAGTTGCAAAAACGTTCAAATAGACTCAACAAAATGGCACACGTTGGTTCGATGTAGGTTACCTTTCAAGGATCAATGTGTATGTTCGAAAGCGTTGTTCGAGTCAATGACAGTGGTACCGTACACGGTGATTGAAGCGCGGCAGCCTTTTGTCCTACTTTTGCAATACCAAGTCGCTTTCAACCCTCGACTTCGATTATTTTTATAAAAACGATATCCTCCAACGTCCAATACAACATTCCCCAACTTCGTCAACGAGAATCTGGGCTCTAAAACAAAAACATCGAGGTATAACTTAACACAAACTAAGAATACATGACTACATAAGTACTCAAAAGTCATTGTACAACTTCACTTCACTTAATTTAAATACATTGATGTTTTACAACAAGAAGCATTAAAGTGAAACTTCAAGAAAGTATGTAATAATAAAAACTAAATTCGTTCATAAACTCATGTAATAAATAAAAAATAGAATCAGAATATAAAGGAGTTCATTTCTTTATTATTCGGTTAACATAATATTTTTTTTAGAATTAAAAAAAAGCAAATTCAGAGGTCTTACAAAATACGATTTTCCATCTTAGCTTGTTTTAGTTTACGCTTTTCTTATAACTTAATTATGATACTTGATGAAACGAAATGCAAGAACGCATTGTGTATTGTAATAGAGCGTTGTACGATGTCATTTAATATAGAAAATTCTGGAAAGATCTAGTTCTAGTCACCACGATTATTTCTCCGTACAGATAACTGTACGTGTGCCAATTTTCGAATCTATGAACCCTGAGAATAAAAAACTCATTGAAATTTGAACTCAATATTTTCCTTCACAGGGATGTAATTTCAAAAAATGCCTTCCTTATGGATGTCTACACATAACAGAAATTTTCTCCGTGAATTAATAGATTATACGTGCAGATTCTTACGGTGGCTGTTCCTACAGGTTTTGAGATCTCGCCTTCAGTTTTTATGTATTTATAAAGATGTAAACGCCAAGAGTCATTTTTGATGGTGATAACAATGTCGTCCACGGTGACCACGGATGCCTGGCAAGCGATTTTCGACCAGCCCTGAGTGTAGAACCTGAAAGCCCTGGAACCCTTACTACTATTGTTACTATAACAGAAAGCCCAAAGCGAGTAGTCAGATACCTCGCTCCTGGAATAGAAACAACTTTAGCTCATAGCATTGCGAATCTTGTAATTTTTAAGTGCTCGGGCTTTCTATATCGGTTGATATTGTCACATGTCTTCTTAAAGCTTTCGCTAAAGCACCGGTGCCTGAAATAGTTTCCTAGTTCAAAATTACTCCAACGTTACCGTATTTGAATTAAAACGTACTATAATTAAATCTGAACGTATTTGTATTTATTTTCTCTTGCCTTATTTAACCTTAAGCACTAGGCTCCTCTAAATACTTAAAGTCCCTTACTAATATAAAACTTGGACATAAGTAGGAAGAGATGTCAATTAAAGTTGTTTCGTAATATTATGTGAAATATTCAGTAAAACGTATATGTACTTGATAATACACGTTCAAAATTAGAAACAAGTTGTTAATTACGACATAGTACATTGAAATTATCAAAGTCATTACTATACACTAATTATTTTATCTTTGACAACACTACAGTTCACAATCTTAAACTCAATATCCGGACATATTGTTAATAATTTAATTTTTCTTAAAAAATTTTTGTTAATAATTTAAATATATAATAATCATTTTTCTTTGTACTATAATTAGTACTAATCTTCGTAAACTATTTTGTCTAAAGCTAAGATCGCGAAAAACTCATTGCGAATCAACCTCACGTTTATCAAAACAACATTCGTTAATTTTGAAAGTGAAAGAAAGAAAGAAAGGAAAACGTTTATTCGATTCTATATACATAGACTGTACTGCATAGATAAGAAACCTTAACATATGATATTATTAATAAATTAATGATATTATTAATAATAATGCACGAAAAATACGTATAAAATTTTGAAATATATTTTTTTTATAATATCATATAAATTTATTCTTAACTACAATCTAGGCTGGTGTTGTGATGATGTAGTTTTTGGTGGTAAAGCGCACAAATCAAGAAGTAGCCTATTCACTGTGGAATTCAATTCACTCGTGATTATGCTGGTTTCTGACGAAGAGGATTGCCTCTTCCGCCGTTATAATGGAGGAGCGGCAACTTAAGCTGGCCCACTTCACACATCGCCATGTTGCCCTCCGTTTCCCAGTGGCGGATTGCGTGGAGAGATTGAAGCGCTTGTTCTCGTAGATCAACACCGGCTTGCCGAAGCGAGAAGTCGTGTAATGGAATACTGAAATGAAATTATGTTTGAACGTTTTTTTTAGTTAAAATGAGTAGCAAATCGCCCGTATATTACGAGTGCCGTGTGTACCCGCCGATGATAGCGACGAATTTCGCAAAAAATCTAAATCTCACCCTTGGTTTAAAATTTATTACATAGAATTGAATTACTAAAAAATCATTATAATATGGTTTGATTCATCTTAAACTAAAATTTTACTTATAACGTTTTCAAAGGCTCCAAATACAGTACCCGAGTATCAGATTATCGACACACAATGTGTACCAAGCGGCATGAAACATCCTTCCGTAGTGTTACTACAGCAAAACAGATTACCCTAATGAAAAGGTAAAGATCGACTATTAATTTCATAGGAATTTGGATGCATTTTCCAACAAAATTGTTAGTTCAAACCTTAAAATCTTAAAATCCAAATAAGTTTAATTAAAACATTGGTGATTATAAGAATATTAAGTGATTATTTCATCTCCAACTGATATAATCGAAACTCTGTATTTCCCGGATATCCAGTTTGTGCAAGGACCCTCTGACCCTTGCTTACATTGCCACAATAGTACCTATGGTTTCCGTATTCAATAATACGTTTACCATTTCTACTTTTAGTGTATTGGATCGTTTCACTTGCAAAAAAAGGATTTTCATTATGTAAAGTTTAAATAAAAAGTGCTCCTTAAATAAATGTGCTGTAAATTGGTTAATATGTAACTATATCTATCGCCTATGATTTATTGAATGCATTTTCCTTTCAGCGAATTCAATTTAACAATTGTCTTGATACGATTCAATATTAATATGGGATACGTTGAGAATTTGATTTTTTATTTAAGATTCGAGACAATCATTTAATCGTACACATTTCATTTATTGGATTATAACTGTTATATCCTTTATAGTACTGCAAAAAGAAGAAGCAATAATATTGTATTTCATTAACCCCTCGACTACGGCCTGCTTTGCGACGGGCACCGGTGGTAAAGTACGGCAAGAATTAAGTAACGATGTGTAACTTTTGTGTAGAGATAAAGTTTTGTGAGCATCTATAATAAAAAAAATGTTTTTTAAAAATTTGTTAAGAAATATACAAAACAAAAATACTTGAATCGGTGTTTATTCATATTGTCGTGATGAAAACATCTTTCCTCTCTTTGAATATATCATGACACGAAAGTGGTTAGATTTGTAATTATTTTATGTATAAAACAATCAGTATATTTATGCGATGTGTCCTTCAGTTGAATGATTTAACTATGATAATATCATTTCAATCATGATTTTTCTATTACTGTTGCTTTCGTGGTAATAATCTCTATACGACGGGTCACTCTAGCAGCTCAGCCCTGACTACTGATTGTTCACAGAATGGAAAGGGTTAATGGTGATCATTTAACCCTTTCAAGACTGGGTACACCGTATATAACAGCAAATGTTTTACCTGACTAAATGCTTGTAACCAAGTTTAATTTCTTTCATATCGCTACCAAGTAGCACTGTAGTGACCTAGGAAAACAGATCTGCGGTTGCGCAAACTTTTTTACACTGTTTATTCAAAAATGAAAATATTCTTTAAATAAAAACTCATGTGTTGAATCGAGTAGACTGTATTATTTTTGCATATATTTTGATATATATAATAACGTATGCAATAGTACGACTATGTACCAAGGGATTATAAACTTAAGCTGCACAAAGTTCAAACGTGCGTATAAAGTTTAGTGATTGTGGGAATCGTTAATCTTAATGATTTCGTCCTCAAACGATGTGATGGCGCTGCGGCAGCCCGAACTCCACTTGCTGCACACCCACAGACACTTCACGCTGTCCTTCTTGTTACTGCTGTGCTGGTAAAAACGGAACTTTCCTATTTCGAGTATAGGCTTCCCTTTCCTAGATGTTGTAACTCGTATTTCTAGAAATGAAAAATTATTCAACTTGTAAAATAAAAACAAAATTATTACTGGTCTACATCTTGTAACATTTTTTAATGAATTTATTTGACAATAATCTCGCATACATTAATGTCATAAGTTTAATACATAATTGATGTCATAAGTTTTTTAATGCCTACTAATCACTATAAGCATAAAAGAATAAGTTTTGTTTTAATTATATGTAAGATATTTAATTAAGATTGCTTCTTGCTGCAATTGAATAAAACCTGCCAAGCGCGTGGCGTATGCAGTGATGAGAGCCGTAGATATCCTTCACTGTATACGTACATTTAGTTTGATGCTGTTTAAAAAGTATTATTTTTCCGGTACTTTTATTTCATACTGGAAACTAGCACCGCAGTACCTGGTTCTTTGTGTTCGGATTATGCTAATACTACTAAAATTTCTAGGGTAACGTGACCTAACATCTAATTTCTCTAAGCAACAAGCGTAATGACATGTAAAACTTCCTTACTACCGCCTCGTTGTTGTTCGGCGCTTTCTTGTGCAAGGCTGCTATAGTACAAAAGGAGCCCCCTTTGAGCTGAGCTGTGTTAAATTGCGTTGAATAATTACCAGTTAAGCCTGATTGAATCTTTAGAAGATTCCCGCTCCCCCGTACAAAAAAAGCCAGGCTTATCATTTACCATTAGACAAAAGTGCTGTCATTTTATTATAATTTTAAATGTGTACCTATATTCATATTAGTACTACTGAAGACAGTCCGACACGACAAAGCCGTAAGGGCTCGTTGTTGTATATGAAGTTCTTAAAATCTATACTTTGTTAGTACATAATTTTGTCATATATTATTTATATTTTTACAATTCAATTTCAAGGAAACATTCGTTTGAATCTAAAAATCTTGTGCACAATCTGTTTAATAAAACGTATGTTAATTTAGAGCATTTAATTTATTCTCTTAATACAACACAACCAAATGATGATTACACAACTACATATTTATTAAATACCCATGTCAGATGACTGATTGAAGTTTGTAGAAATTAAAAAAAGACAACAAGAAATTGCGAAAATATAAACTAAACAGTTCACATCATTTTGAATCGGTGGTACAGATTACTTGAAATTATAGCTAAGAACAGACAATGTCAGGCAAATATTAAAATGAAATATTTAAAAATTAAAAAAGGTACAATCGGGCACAGAGACACACAGACAAAGATAAACGCGTTAAATCTAAAAGACTTCTTCTTCCGCAGGGATTAAAAATGGGGGTCGCTAAACTCCATCATGATTCAGTCGATAACCGTAAAAATAGCGTGACGTAGAGAGGTAATTTTATCCGAGAAAATTTTCTATCTCTGACGACTGACTTGCAACCAAATGTGCAGACAAAATATCAACACCAATAACACACTAGTCCATTTAAAAATTGTGTTATTTAACCCCGTTCCATGATTCCTACATATTATTTTTGTACAGTGGTTTATACCTTTTTTTACCTACATTTATATATATTTACAGTGGTAACTCAATAGTTGCGGGTTCAATTCTCGGGGCACAGGAGTATTAAAATCTTGATATTGATAGGGTTTTTCGAACCCGTCTGGGTTGCAACCACCGTCAATGTCAATCTGCCACCATAACTGCATTTCTGTGTTCCGGCAGTGACACATGTGAGAGTCAGAACTATTCTGGGCGAACACGCTTCACCATCTACGGCCTGAATGTCACTTAACACCAGATGAAATCGAATTCAAATGTTGACCCGTAAAGGATAAAAAAACAGCTCTTGAATGGGTTAAACTGGAAGTAAAACATATGGTGGTTATCTAGTATGGTTTATATGTGGTTATGGTGCTTGCAAGCGACAACTATTCCGTCGATGGTGATGAGAGAAGACCTACATCCGCCGTTCCGCCACTTAACGCACCTCCAAACGCGCTTGGACCCCATCTCTTTATGAATATTAAACCTGTATCGATCTAATAATATAACTGGCCTTCCACATCTCGATGTGTCGAATTTTAGATCTGAAATATGAAATTAAAAAATGTTTCTTTAATGTTCAATCTACAGAAGTTACATACTTCTTACATAGGTATTTATATATACACACAATATACATTCAAATAGTATCAGTAGTAACATAATACGTAATCGCAAAAATTAAAATAATATGTAATGGCCTATTTTACAAAGTTTTTTTTTATCAGTAATGGGTTAACACTTGATCTTAATTTCACATGATTTAAGTGACAATGAGACCGTACATGATAAATCGTGCCGGCCCATAATATTTAAAATCTCTCAAGTATAACTACCGGTAGTAACGCTGTTATGACGGCAGGTTGACCGCGAGGGTGGTAGCTAGCCAGGCGGGTCCGAAAAACCTATCACCATCCAGACTCCGATACTCATGTAGCCTATGAATCGAAGCCGGGACCTTCGGGTTGCAAGGCAAGCGGTAAACCACTACAGCACGGAGGCAATCAGATTTTTTTCCCATACCTCTTCAATCCACAACGGCCTATATCACATTTTCAAAATGAAACGCATATTGTAAAAGAAATATATCCAAGTTTATATTGTTCACATTTATACTACAAACGTTTAATTTTTGTACAAACTACTGGAATGCTTTCTATTTCAGACATAGTTTAATAAGACAGTCAAGACTATAATATGATCGCCGGAGATATAGGTACGCAAGACGTATTCGTAAGGGATCCCATATGATATGTCCCTGTATTAGAGTACGTGTGATTTCGTACGTACGTGATACCAATTCAGGGAGAAGTTCATTTGACAATAGAAAACACATGGGATCACTTATCGAATCGATCAACTGTCTCGGTGAAACGAATCAAACTATTAGATACGAGACTAAGTAAACATAATAAACTAATGATAACTCCAAATCCTGTAATCCATTATCATTATTTTATTTATGTCCTCAAGTAAAAGATACATATGCAATGACATTTATATATAAATTAATTGATATTTAAGAAAGAGTTTATGACATAGATTTACAAAAGAAAATTAGTTATTATATAAAATAATATGAATTTTTAGATTCACTTTCTACTTTTATTAATTTCGTCATTAAATTAACGCATCCAAATATTTTTTCCTCTACGGATTTACAATGATATTTATGTATAAATCTTAAAACTAATACACATACGAAATACAGTTTTATATGAATAATAAAATAGAGGTTTATTTGAAAACCCCATCTGGTAACATTTTAATTTTGTTTTAGTGTTACATTAACACATTAGCCAATAATAAATAAGCCTAACTTTAAACATAAATTAATTAAAAATATCACCTAACATACAAAAGATAATTCACGATTTAAAGCGAATAAAAGGAGATTCTCGACTCAACGTATATTGTTTCCAAGTGTTCCGAATATGGAGGGGCTTTTTGATCGGTAGAATATCTTCATTATTATCATAGTGCGGACTTAATGCATCTAATATCTAGAGGAGTTTACTTATTAAGACAATTACTTTTCAGTTTTTTTTCTTACAATAACCGTTAATTTTTTTTGCTTTTATTGTTTATAAAATACAAGGGTGGTGGTTACTGCTTCTTGCCTCATTTTTAAAACTAAACTACAATTAAACAGAGTTTAAGAAGGTCATTAACCTGATGATAGTTATAAATCCATACCGGTGATGCGGTAGTTATCATGTTTACACTATTGCATATTACGTCACTTTGAGGCATAAGATGGTATTTCTCTTTACCCGATAAATTTCACTAATTATAGCATTAAAGTGTTGTTAACTTATATATATTACATAGTTTATCAGAACAAAAATATCGTGGGGCTCTTTAAGAGAAGAGTGAATAGGTTCCTTCTAGACTAATGCAATTTATTATCATGGACTAAATCTCCACTTAGCATCACTTGGTCGTGGTCAGGTACTAATCTATTTAATGTAAAAAAATACACACACACACACATACACACACGTAAATATTTTCACAATGCTGTTTGATTGCAGTGTATACACTTGGCCAAGACGATCCTCGAAAAGAGAGACATGGTAAGATTAAAAATAAAGAAAGCATGGTAACGTTTGCTCAATCATGATTATGCTCATTTTTGACAGAAGCTATTTCGCCATCTATTGTGACAACAGAAGAACGACATCCGCCCCATCTCCACTTGGCGCATCGCAAAACGCATTTAGTGTTGGTCGTTTTATGGAAGTTGTATCTCTTGTTGCCAATCCATATCACCGGCTTCCCAGCTTTCGAAGTTTCAAACACCGCGGCTGTAAAGATTAGAGAAAAGTTTATGTATTACTTATTGTACCACTAATGGATAAGAAGGATTGGCTCTTCATTGTTAAAAGAAAAAAATCGCCTCCGTCATTTGAAATATTCTTTAATTGTTCGACAATACACTTATTCGTATTTACATAATTATTGCTTTACTTGTCTATGTACTGTACCCAAAAGTACTATACTATTATTATTAGATAAGTAATCGCATCACAAATATCGTTGCTGGTAACGGCGCAATAAATAAAAAGTAACAAAAAATAAAATGGCATTTACTTTTTTACCTCTACTAAAAAATATTTAAGTTACTTCAAAAGCGTTAAAAACTTTAGATAATATTTAATAGTGCTGGTGGTTATTTTTTATGTCAAGTATTTCTTGTCCGTAAGTCCTAATGCTGGCTCGACATCCCGACGGCCATTTCCCACAGACGAAGAGCCTTTTGTCACCCTTCGAGCTGCTGTGCATGTTGAAGCGGTGACCCTCGTACACTATCAACGGTTTCCCAAACTTCGAAATCGTCAGAATCAGTCCTAAAATGAAAAATTGATGATGTGATTAGCTCCTGCTTTGTTAAATATTTGATTACAATGGTTCGACCAAATTTACCACGTTAAAGATCTATTTAATCAATCGAATATGATAGAAACCGTAATTTATTTTTCTGATGGACCCGTCTCCGCTTTTAGTGTTGTCGGATGTTTTTCCATTTTAAATATTAACACTAGATTTACCGAAACATTTCTAAAGTTTCCGAGTCTATAATTATTTTATTCTTATTTATCCTATTTTTTAATAAAATGTATAGAACAATGTCGCCAGAGGTATTGTAAAAAAATAAAAAAGACAAAGGGATGTTAGTATACGGAACTTTTTGTCTAGGGTTGGTCCGTCAAAATGACGGGTCCATAACACTAATGTCAATTCATTTTCTTAAAGAAAATCTCAATTACATGTGCATATCGAAATGTTAACCCTGTTGGATAATCATCAGAGCTTTAAGAATTCACAAAATCGTACTAGATAAATTCCTCAATAAAATTGTACTTTTTTTTTCGTGCAAATGCGAAGATAATTTAAATCCACTGAAAATTACAAAAGTCCAGTATCCCTAATACTGGACTTTTGTAATTTTTAGTGGATCATACTAAAATTTCCTTTATTGTAATCAATAATACAATAGTTACGTCAAAACCTTTTACGCCAATTAAAACAAGGAGCATGGTGAGTATCCATTTGTACCGAAGCAGATTTCTTGAACAAATTTCAAAATATTAACACTTTAGATCCTTTTACAAAGTTCAGTTTAAAATTGTGTGCATTGTCTTTTGATGGACTCAATTTTTTTGTAACGAAACCACCTTTAGTTTTTTTTAAGCCTTTTTTTTAACCTTTTGTTTTTTGTGAGTGCACAAAAAACAATAAATGAGATAAAAGAAATTCATAGCTTATTGATAAAATAAAGTAAAACTACAAAATCTATGTGGTTAGTGACATTTAATCTCAAAAGAAATATTGACATTTCCCCTCGAAGAGATATTTACATAATCTTAGTATTAAGAATAAATACAAGCGAAAATACAGCAGAAGACGCATATGACGAGTTCTGTGATAAGGATGTTTTTACTTATTAATTATATAATGATTTACTTTAGTTTTAAAAATATTTATAATTTTAGAGTTTTCAATTTCGACTAGTAGTTTGTTATATAATTTTGCTTCATCAAATATAATTTCCATAATTTGTACGAACTTGAGGTATATAAATATAATTAGCATTACGAAGTAACTTTTTACTCTTATTTCTATTTCTCGAAAAATTTATTAGTGTTTTTATTTTATTATTTTCTTTAATAATATACATGTATTGTAGTAATAAATTTGCATTAAATATTCATTATCTTGATTGTCCTATATAATTTGTCGGTTGCTGTTAAAAAATCGTAATTAAATAAAAGTTTTAATAAATTAATTCCAATTCCATTCAAATAATTCAAGTGGGGTTTTACCAGTGAATTCTACATTGGACAGCGATTGCGACAAGGGAGGCAACGGATGCAACCGTAGAGTAAATCTATTAGAAAAGAAAGTTTTAATTTAATTTTGTTTATATGTGTCTTTCATGTCAAAGTTCTATCCAGGATTAGTCCTAGATACTTTTCTTCCGTAGATTCACATATATTTAAATTGTTTATATTTATTATTTTTTTGTTTTTAGATTTAAATATCACATATGAAAATTTTAATTTATTAATTGTTAACAATTTTATAATAAATAAATATCTCCAAAGACAGAAACAAGTTAATGGTTCACTCATATATTATAAATACATTGCTTTAAGATTTTAACAGATGAAATCGTCTAAGTTTTTAACGATAATTTAGCAATAAATACAGAACCCATTATTAAATTATTTAAGGACGTCAAAAAATCAAATATACCAAAATAAATACAATTAATAAATTTTGTATTTCTATTTTTACAATCTTCTCCCCAATTTATTAACTAAAATCATAGATCGTACGAGTATATGTGTAATACACTTCAAACAAACGTTCAATAGGCCTCTATATTTAATAGAAAGTTTATCTATATATTAACAAAACCATCAAGAAAATTAATATAATTTTTATCTTTTGACACTAGTTTTTTACACTTCTATAACATAACTGAAAATGAAATAAATTTGGCACAAGTTAATTTAAATTATTGTGTCAATTAGTCGTGATTATGCGAATTGACAACTTTAATGACTGAGTCCTCGTAAGTATAGAGGGATGTTCTGCACTGCTTTGCTGTCGCCCATTTGCAGCACAGCCATCGTTTCTTAAATCCCCTTTGGCTGTTAAAACCAAATTTATGTCCGTTGTAAAATAAAATCGGTTGACCGTTCTGAGAGTGCATGAATATAGCTGTAATCATAGAAACATGCGCATATTAAACACTGTTTTGGTTAAAGTTTTAACTTGTTCATTATTACTAAACATTATAACTAAAAAAAATTTACATTGTATGAAAAATAATATATTATTACTCTCATTCGAATTGTCAAAAAAAACGAATAATTAATATAATGGCAGAAAAAACATAAGGATTATTTTTATTAAAGATAAACTCGAATTAACAAACGATTTCTCCAATACCTTGCAAGTAATATGAAGTGTTGCTAAATGAAATGGTGATAAAATCTTATCAATAACCATTTGCACTTTATTATGTTTGTTACTATACTGCTTTATCAAGTGGATTGTTTAAATTATTCTTTCTTTTATATGATAATGGAATTATTCGTGCTCCGGCTGCTATCACCCAGAATCTTCATACATAAGAGTACAGTCGCGTCCACAACCCACCGCACTGATCAATTGCGCCTTGGCGGGTTTTGCATATCCTCTTAAGCTGTTTTTCTCGAAACATATGTTTCCATGCCATGTTTTCCTTGCGAAAGTTTTTTCTTTTGTAATCGACGAATACAAGTCGATTATATAATCATAAGACTTCTCAGCGACGAGAACGATTCAGTGCGTATGTTCGTTCCTAACTTTAATCACTTGGTCCTCAAAAACGATAACGTAGGCGCGACAGCGGCACGCCCGCGCCCACTTACAACAGATCCACCTTTGTCTCGCACTATTCGGGTTGTTCAGACTGAACTTGTAGCCTCCGTAATTCAATAGGCGGTTCCCGCGGCACGAGATGCTGTACTGAATTTCTGAAATAATGGTACAATAAAATGAACGGAAGTTCTATTACAGAATAAAGCAATCGACATCACGTAACCATGTATGAAATGATTTTTTTTTCAAAAATACAAGCTATGGCACGAGCAAGACGTTCACCTAATGGTAAGTGATACGATACACAATACCAAGTTGCAATCTACGCTTTGAGACAAGATGCTACGAATATGTCACGTCAGCGTGTGAAACAAATGTCTCCCAAAATCGTGATCGACGGACGCACTCTTGGACGCAACTTTTATAGTTATTTCCAACGATTTTAATTAATACCACAAATAGAAAACATAAAGGAAATAGATGTCAAATATTTGGCGAAAGACGGTTGATTTTGTACTTTTAAGCAATATCCTTTTTAATTAAAAATGTTGTATTTATACTTGTCGTTTAATACTTTTTCTTCGTTCAGAAATTCAATGTTTACTGTGCTTAAAAATTGGGTTTCGTGACCTGTGCACGATGCGTTCCACCAGGGTCTCCATTCTTCTGAACAAACAATGTTTTCGATATAGCTGATCTAGAAGACATACGACAACAGACACCTTCCACCACCAGTAATTATATTTGATATATTTACATATTAAACTTATTGTTTTGTTAATTTTTGTTAACAAGAAAATATTTTATTTAACTCAAAAAAATGAGTGGTACGTTTGTAAAGGACAGTGGAACTAGTAAATTTCCTGATACATTGTTTTCGAGTTTTGATATCAAACATTTTCATTTAGTAAAACTAGATTTCACCAAAAAATATCACATTCATTACAATGATTTCCAGACTTTTCAAGTGCTTTACTCATGGTCACGGTGGAACTGAGGCGGCAAATGTTCTGATCTCGTGATGACGTCCGGAAGTGCATAGTTCAAATAAACGCGATAAAATCCGTAACATTTAGTTTTATGCAATGTATTACACATTTGAATAAATATAAGAAATCGTTGTAATCTAATGCGTATGAGAATAAATAATAATAAACTTAATAAATGTAAATAAAATAGCTTCATTTTCAGTACGCTATATCCAAAAATACCTAAGTAATGTGACTTTAATATGTTATGCCCTAAGTTCATGAGCACATTTTTGTGCTCTATATAGGTAAATTACCTTAAGTTTTACGTTACTTAGCGGCTGATTGTTGTTCGGGAACGTATTATTGAACGGGAAAATATTATTACAAGGTTTCATTGTTCGTTACATTCATTTTTCTCTGTGATAATTTTTCTTCTTCATGTGTTTATTGAATTATGCAGAGTTCAATAAAAATCTATTATTATTATCACTTATCTTCACGTGAATGTCCTTTAATTGCTTTATTGCTTAAAATATAAATGAAACGGTCATGGCAAAAATAGTTATTGTCAAAAAATAGAACTGTCTATAAAAGATTCTATGGACAATAAAGTTTAAACAGAAATACAGTATGGATGAAAACCAATATTTTGGATTTTGTTTAATTCTAATGGATGAACTTAGGGATATATTATTTTTAAATATGAAATAAAAATCAAAATTTAAACAGTTTTAACAAACCACATTATGTTTATTTTTCAAGAACAAAACGTAATTTGAGTCAATATTTATATAATTAAGAAAAGTAGAAAATTCATTGGAAAAGAAAAAATACATAGAAGTGTTTCATAGATACGGTCTGTCTCATATACCTATTATGTTACATCGGATAGACATAGGTTACAAGCTGATTGAGCTATAAACAAGATTTGGAGGATAATGCCTCATGCCTTCTGTGATGCAGACTGATCAAGCTCGCAGGATGACCTGCGCTCCTAACAAAGTAGAGGATATATCTTTGTCGTTATGTACACAAGAGACTATGTGGTTGAAATCTACTGAAGAATGAAACGTTGATCATATACTGTGATAATCAGTAAACAAATTAAGTAAACAATAAAATTATTGGAGGCCATCGTTGTGTAATATATACACAGGCGGATATGATGGTAGCTGATGCACTCACAAAACCTTTATGTTTAAGGGAAGTTGTTAAAATAGTAAACAAAGTATTTGTCGATTTGTGTGTCTTTCAAACTTTCCTGTGACTGTAAATCAATTATCCAACAATAAACTTTCTGTTTTGGTATTAAATGCTTTTCCTTAGAAATTAACAGGTTCAAAATCTAACTTTCTTCAAAAGATCTGTGGTGAAGTGTCGGAAAATTTCAATTTATTTATTAGGAGAGAGATAACAGATATTAAGGAGAATTGAAACAAAAAATAACAGAGTACTCAGTAAAGACGAGGTTAACATAAAAAATAAGCGTGAAAACCGGCAAAAATCTCTTTCGTTATTTTTCGGCAGTTAAAGGTTAAGTATGGTGGTGTCGACTTCTATATTTTATAACTGAATTGTCTACGGTGAAGATGGTGGCGCGACAGCCGCTTGACCACTTGTTGCAACGCCATTGCTTTTTTATAGCCTTAGAATTCATTAAGTAGTATCTATTCTCGCCGAATACTAAGATCGGATGCCCTCGTCGTGAAGTGGTAAATCTTAATTCTGTAACAATGGACAGTTTTAACAAGGCTTCAAATTTATCACTCATATAGACCAGAAGTGAAACAATTTTTTTTAAAATATTCAATGTATTTCAATTAAATTTATTCATAACACGCTTGGCTGCACCACCTACATCACTCAAATGTGCGTACCGCACGACGATCTGCACGAACTTGTGGCGCGCTAAATCGAGCAGTAGCGTGCCAGTTGCAGCGGTCACCTAATCGGTACAGTTCACAGAGTAATCAATTAATGATTTAAATCCTACGGACCGCTCATAAGATTTTTTAAGTGTTAAATATATTTATAAAACAAAATGTGATCTAAGAACACGTAAAATGTACCTAGAAAGCAATTTATATTCGTAGTTGTCTTAAGACATTGTGTAACGATTTTAAGCTTCCGCGATCTGTGCACATTATAATTTAAGCTGTTTCAAGTCCCCATCGCGTAAATATTCACTAGGTACGTTTCGGCGCGAGTTGACGTAGTCATCTTCGTGACGCGAAGATTTTAATTCCTCAAGATTTTAGTCCCTCGCTTGGTGTTTTTATAGTCTATCACTATAAGCTGTCGAAGAATATTAGGTATCGTACCTAGTAAATATTAACGTGATATAGACCCGAAAAAGTTTAAATTATAATTGTGACTACATTTTAAAAACATTTACTTCACATCATTGCATTAGTATCCTCACATAGAATGAGCGCCCTTATTTATGACCTCCACACGCAACCTTTAGCTTCAATTATTCACTCTAAAACTATCTACAGCGGAGCTAAATCTAATACATAATTGTTTCATAATTTTCACGCGATCTGTGGAATTATGACGTATTACAAAAGGGGCATAATCATTAGAATTCGTCACTCCTCGTATAAGAAATGTTCGTTACATTACTGATATATCAATATTTTTATAAAATGACTTCATTTACCGTAGCTGAGTATTACCAGTATTACCAATGAATTAGGTTAATAAGTTTACTTTTTATTTAAATCTTAATAATACATTTTTTAACTTATATAAATAACATATAATGTACAAATTCTCTTATAACTATACTAAACTAGTATTGAATAATAATTCGATTCAATTTAAACATTTCATACCATTACCATATATATATATATTTATTGGCTTTATAATCAGAAATAGTAAAATCAAAAAAATCTTAACTAATTAATTGAGTCAATGCAAATGTTTATAGCTGCCTTTGATGATGACATCATCGAGCGTCACGACGTAGGCTCTGCAGCCCCGGGCCCATCTCCCGCATATCCACCGCTTCTTGATACCGCCCCCACCCTTGTTCAAACTGAAATTGTAACCTCCTATCTGTATCATGGGATTTCCTCTCACGGATGTAATAAATCTCGGCCTTCCTTAACATAAAAAATCATTAATTAGTTAGTAAGACTAACCCACGTTTTTTTTAAATCTTTAAATCATTACATGGTAAGAGATTGTACGCGAAAATGAATGCAACCATACCGTACCATACAGACACAAACCTATTGCGATCCACAATTACTTTTATCACATTTAATAAAAATTAATAGCTGTTTCATAATTTCTTTATTCATCTTCGTTTCCCTTATTATTATAAAAAACAAAACTTTTAATAGTAACATATTTATAAGCTTCTGTTTTAACCGATTGAGAAACATTACCAAGTCCGCGATGGGACGTACCGCCGGTGGTACATTCTTGTCTGTCGTACTGGACGGGAGGAGCCACCGGTTGTACACGGTAGTTATTATAAATAACCGATTTGTTTACATATTTATTAACATAAGAGAACTGTTTCATGTCCACTACGTATACACGTTCGTCGCTGGATCGCGGCAACAACACGTGCACTACTGGGGCTCAGCCTGCTGCCAGCACGTAGTCGAACATTGCAACAACTACACACTTGCCATAGTAAGATATTTAAAAATTCAATGACACATATCAATTCAGTGCGTATGACAGTTGTTAATTTTGACGACGGTGTTCTCGACAGTGGTGAGTGTGGCACGACACGTCCTATGTTTGATACAGACCCAGAGGACCTTAGGGCCCCTGCTCCTACAGTACTTGTTGTAGCGGTAACCACCCATTTCGATGACAGGTTTACCGCACCTCGACGTGGTAAAGATTGCGTCTGAAATAATAGTGATGTAAATTAATAAAGGACTCGCTGCACCACACGCAGCTACTCTTACAGAGTTAACACTATCTGCACGACATTTTGTATACTCGAAAGCTCTAATGCCAAACATTATTTATTGCATATTTTCCGTTTTTTAGAGAAAAAAAAAACATATTGCAAACTTGCCATAAAAGATGAAAAAAAACTGAACATTCAAATAATTGTAGATACAGTGGATTTTTAATGAACTTTCTTTTTGTTGTTAATAGGTTTAAACCTGGTAATACAGGACACTAGAAATATTACATGTTACTAGCCATCTCTGGCTCACTTCGTTAGGCGTGATTTTTTATTAATTATTAGGATTACAACGCCTCCTTTGTGAGTACCAATCTTCAAGTTCATTGACTCGGAACCGAAAATGTGAAACGCGTGTGGTTAATAAACCTGGTGCCAGATTACATTCGAAGGAATTTATTCGAACGTCGAATATAAAAAAGCAATAAATGGCTTCTCAGCTTTCGGGATTTTTCCAAAAAATAATATTTTTACTTAACTTCATTTTCAAAATTTAAGTGAAAGAATTTCAAAAATCTATGGATGAAAGTCACCAAGACGGTCTAACAAGTTATCATGTGAGCGCAAAATGTTATTTATTGTTACATGACAATATTAATATACCGACCGCTGAAAATTTTAAAAAGGTAAAACTGTTCAAAAAAAGAAACATTCTATAATTATAACTAACACTTCAGAAAAATTTAATTAGTAAACAAGGAAGTGAAAGGAGAAAGAAATCAAACAAGCAGCTCCGTTAAAGAAAATGATATTTAAACTAAAAAAAAAAGTGGATCAAAAGACAAAATCTCACATGTTAAAATACTAGGAAATTTCGAATATAATCGAGATGAAAAAGAATATTTTTGTATATTTTGCAATGAGAAATATCATTCACCCCCGATTAAAGATTTGGTCGGTGCATGAGATGTCAAAATTGGACATATCATAATTGCATCAGTCATGGTTATATTTTCTTTATACGTAGAGTAAGCAAACGAGGCGGTTCACCTGATAAGAATGATCGCCGTTGCCCATGGACAGCCGTAGCGTTCGGGGTGTATCGGTCCGGAAATACCGACAGCTGATTCCACAGGGTAGTTGTATGTGGTTCGAAAAAAATGTATTTGTCGATTAATATTTTAGTTTTATGGGTAAGTAAGAAATTGATTAGCTTTCAATAACACAATCTTTAATAGTTATGTTATTGAAATGTTTCCTTGGAAAACCGAAGTGTCTCCACTCTCCCCTATACGAGTATATTAATATCTATCAAACTGTTTACAGAAAAAACGGCAAAGCAACCGTGTGATTAAATCCGATTAGACACTTATTGGGATTAAATCGGACATTGCATTATCGCAATTTCAACCTCAATTTTATTTATATATCACCTACTCAAAGTGTTTAAGATATTCAGTACTTAATGATTATGAGGTTTCTGTTTAACGATGATATTATCGAAGGTGACAATTGTTGCTGGACAGCTCGAGTGTACTTTCACACATATCCACCTTGCCCTCCGCCCCCTACTGCCACTCCACTTGTTAAATCTATAAGGTCCTATTTGGATGACCGGTCTACCGCTACGTGATTCCATAAATATAGGCTCTGAAAAAGATGCAGATGAATAAAGAAGTATATGTTGCATGAGAATCAATTATTGTTAAATAAATATATCATTTTTGTAAGTCTCGATAAATGTTATAAAAAAAAACTTTACTATTTTGTAATTAAAGATTTACAGAAACATTTAATTAAACCCTGATAATTCTAGTGATTTGATAAAACAATTCATCTGATTAATTTTCGTTCTCATATTAACTCGTATGACTAGTAAAATGAAGAATGTTGCATGGCAACAGTTTGAGCGGTGATGCAACATTCAGATCCCTTCACTCCTTTGATTCCGAAATAAAACTATAAATTAATGCAAGCCTCTCTTTGAAGAATTAAAAAAAACAGTCAGAATTTATCGAACGTAAGGTTCAAAAAATCGCCATAGACATCTGCATACTGGATAATAGAAAGACATTTCCAATGGTCAAATCTATATTGATCTGATAACTGTAACATATATCGGACTAATGATTGTGACGTTCCTGATGTATGACCGTGCCCTTGTAAGTGATGACGTATGCGCTGCACTTGCGTAGTCTCGTTTTGACACAGATCCAACGCACGCGGGGACTGCCTTTGTTGGCGCACTTGTTGTACCTGTATTGTCCCAAAGTGATAACTGGCTTACCATAACGCGACAAGCTGAACTTAGGCTCTGAAACAAAATCCATTGTTAGAGGTACGGAAGAAATCTTTCACAATTTTGTTTCTTTTAAGCAATATCAAGTAATAAAAGGAGAAAAATAAAAAAAAATGCTATTAACATTTGCAAGTTTCAGATGTGAATCTTCCATAGATATAACCGTTCAGTGGACTGAAACAGCAGATTTATATTATATTTTCTTGTGACTGAATTTTATTTAATAATTTAAAAGTCTTAATGCATTGTTTTGCACACAAGACGGACTCAATGCCAAATAATATTCTCTGCTATTTTATACATTTTCAAAAGGTGACGAAAATTAAATCCCCTCATCTTGATGTGTTTTTGTACATAAACAGTTTACAACACAAGTTTTTTTATTTAAAAATGAATAGGTAGAATTAGGAACTGTACAATCGTTTGAAAGTTTGTGTCTCGATAGGCTTCAGCTACAAAAGTCAGAATAACAGGCTAAATGTAAGCTGGCGACGACGACAAAAAGCCTAAAAATCGGCTACGATCGATAGTGTTAAAAACGATAATTCCTACTACAGCAATATGGGTACAGACATATCTTTTATATATAATACAAACATTATTTAAAATGTTTGTATTACGTGTACTGCTTTCATATTATTAATTATTTTGTTTTATTTTTATTTTTAACACTATCGACCGGTAGCTAATTTTTAGGCTTTTCGTAGTCGCCGGTCGCCCACATTTAGCCCGTTATTCTGACTTGTAGCTGATGCGTATTGAGAGACAAACTTTCAGACGATTGTCGAGTTCTTTATCTCTACACATTTATTTTTTAATGAAAAAAACCTGTGCATTAAAGAGTTCGAAAAAAACACTACAAGATAAGAGAATTCCTTTTTATCACCGGTCGAAAATATGTCAAGTTTGAAAATATAAAATGTATTTGTTTTTTAACTAATGCTCTTTTGGAAGAGAATAAGATATAGGCTCACCTAGTTTGGGGTTGAATAAATAAGTTAATTAAGTAGTTAACTTGACAACAAATTTTATTTTATATTTTTCATTTTTATTTTATTTTTTTGCCCTTATGTAACAACTACAAATAAGACCTTACATTGCATGACATTGTAACTAGACTGCTATGCTAAGATCATAGACAGCACAAAATTCTTTGATTATCTTAGGTAAACGAGGAATATCTGTATGGGCCCATTAGACAAAATTACAAATCTCGATTGGCCGTTACTTGGTATAAAAATAACATTCTTGACACTTTAATGCGTATGCTGAATATTTTTGGCTATTAAAGTATCATCATATGTACATATAACGGCCTTGCACCCGGTCGTCTTCTTACTGCAGACCCAGCGGACGCACCTCCCCTTACTGCGAGACCATTTGTTGTATCGATAAGAACCCAGTAGAAGAACTGGACGTCCGTACCGAGACAACGTGTACACAGGCATACCTAAAAGTTGTTTATTATAATTATACATTCATTATAATTACCTATTTAATATAGATCATGTTTAGGGTTATATAGGTATAGACAACGAGCATAGCATGCAAACTGGTTTATTGACCTCTAGTACAGACTATTCTGATACATTAATTTATAAGTCAATAATATTTCTTTCTAATGAGAAGACGGAGTCATTAAAATCGAGCCGCGTAATAAATACTTGTGTAATCAATCATAAATGTCACCACGGATTCAGTGATTGTGCTCGCGATGGAATGTGATAATTTCATCGTCCACCGTGATGATGGTAGCACGGCAACCGTAGCAAGCCTTCACGCAGACCCACCTCGCGCGCGAGCCCCCCTTGCCGCTACATTTGTTGAAGCGGTACTGCCCAATTTGTATCGCCGGTTTTCCATACCGTGATTTCGTGAATATCGCCATTGGATCTAAAAAAAAAAATAGCTTTTTAGACTTGCTTCAGTGCCAAGCTTTTTATTGACTGAATCTTCGTGGGATATTAACACATTCGAAGCGGCTACATTTTTTCTATTCTTTTCATTTCAGTAGTACAAGGCGTTTTAATCCTGGTAGTAAATCTATCAACGTGACGGAATAGAGCTTATTAAATACTGTAACGTTTAAGAAACTTAAATCCTCTTTTTTTCTTCATATAAAAATATGTATATTTTTGCCTTGAATGTTAACAATAATAAAGTGATTGATATAAATCTGAAGGCGTACGTCAATAGCTTGCATTGTTAAAAACGTGCCATGATAAAAACTGTGCCCTGGACCACAGTGAATAAATAATTAGAGCATATTTTAGGGATACAAATAAAAATATGGATAGTGAATTAAATTTTATTATAACATGAAACGCAAGAGGATGTAAAAAAACTACATTCATTTGTGTTTTTCATTGAAGCAATCTAAACAGAAGTTTCTTTTACATTGAACACATTCAGTAATTATTTTTTTAACTTTCCTGTCAGCTTCGCGGCTTGTTAAAAAGGTTCGGAGTTTTTCATAGCATCCGACACAATTTCTCTTCTTTACTCCCTTTACCAAATAATGGTTATTTGGTTTTGATGTTTCTGTAAAGACAAATTGATTATAAAGGATATTGCGTGTGTACTGTTTTTTATTGTCAAAAAACCCAAGAGACCTACTTGAGGCCCTGCAGATTCACCGTTGGATATTATTTCGCAGGGGCGGTGAATCAATCTTAATTTACCTTAATAATTTAAGCTTTTTACCTGTTTGGGTCTTCGCGCGTAACTGCTGTCATTATATCTTTAGTCTATTTCATATTTCTTCATACTCAAGCGTACCCTGCACTGTATCGTCCACGGCGATAGTACCTATCGCTGTCCTCAATTCTTCGTGTTCGTTTTTATAACGAGGACACACAAAAAACACAAACTGCGTCTTTTACCCTACACCCATGTGGACAGACCGGCATATCATCGTGACCGAAACGATTTAAGTACCGTTAAAAACAGCCGTGGCGAAAAAACATAGGTTCGCCATAATGGCAATTTACCTACTTGTCAATTGGACCAATGACCCAAGGAACCTGTGCTCATTACGTACAAAAATATATCAAATTCATATCATATGAGTACACCATGTCATCGGCTAAAAGTACTTAGGTTTACTTAAATGACGAAAATATAACCACTGTCAGTCATTGTGCCCTCGATGGAACGTGGTAATTTCATCATCCAGGGTGATAATGGTAACAAGGCAGCCGTGGTAGGCCTTCAAGCAAACCCACCTCGCGCACGAGCCCCCCTTGCCGCTACATTTGTAGAAGCGTTATTACCCAATCCGTGTCGTGAGATTTCCATACCTTGATTTTGTGAATAATGGCACTAGATCTAAAAAATATAAACTTTTAGATGTGCATTATGTCCAGTTATAGACAATTAGGCATACGTTAATTTCACATATTGTTTTCAAATATGTATGATTACCAGAACACAGCAGTGCTGTTGTGATGGCAGATTGACATTGAGGGTAGTTATTTAGCCAAGCAGGTTCAAAAAATCCTGCCATCCAAACTTCATTACTTATGTTTACTCGAAATCAAAACAGATGTTCTTGGTGCAAGAAAACTGATTAACCATTGCTCTATGTAGACAGTCAATACATGCTATTTATATAAATTAGCAAGAAGTGAAGGAAGGAAAATAAAAACACTGAGACAAGTAATGAAATATAATATATGATAATAAATATCGCAGCAATATGTTCAGAGAAACTGGTTAAAATAGTCCCGAAGACATATAAGTATCACAATTCTAGTTTTTAATACTAAGCCTCTACTAAAGATTTTATTGCACACTATCAATAACACGTGTTATCTAAACAAATACATCAATTTGAATATTTGATTGATTAGTGTATCTTCTTAGGATACGTTTTTCTTCTTATGTGTGTTAAAAAATAAATTTATGATAAAGTAATCATTGAATAAGAGCAGTTACCACAGTACCGAATACTACGGCCAAATAGAACGGCTCTGAGGAGGACGATGACTGGGCGTGGTCCCTAGCCATTGTGGTTGAACCCACGAGGGTTCTGGAGTCCGCAACGCGTAGGCTCCGGGACGGGTTACCAATACATCATAACGTTGGAGGGGCCGCGATAACGGTCCGATTGCAGATCCCGCAACTCCTCCAAAAGGCTTAGGGCGACCACCGAGGAGGTTTTAGTGGGTAAAAATCCCACAACACCCTGACTTCCCCCAGAATGCAGGTTATCTTTCGAAAATTTCCCCCCGTTAACAAAAAAATCTATTCCTACCGCGAAATAGTATAGGGCGTAGCTATTAAAATTATTGGCCACTCGTGGAATTACTGAAGTAGCTGGATTGTTTCATCATGTTTCTTTAGCCACCGAGTACAAGATCATGCAGAGTAAATATATTATACTAACTAGCGCGATGTTATGTGATCAGATGAACAGCTTGATCTTATCGCCTTTTTTAAACAAAAAACAAAAAAATATAAGCAAACGATGAAAATAAACACAAGATTTAAAAGAAAATTAATTATTAACTCTAATGTAAATGTCTGATTTAAAGAAAATCATTAAAATTAATGAAGTTATAAAAAAAAAAATTAAGTTTTTTTTTACTAATAACAAAGTCGATGACGTTAACAACAAAATGTATATCTACTAAGCTAGCTGTACTAGAAAAGCTTGTCACTTAAATAGTCCCCGTAATACTAACTAATAGCGAATTTTAGACTCGTTTCTTTTTCATATTCCAAGTATAATTTCAGTTGTGATAAAAATTTTCTATTCAATAAACTATATCTTTTTAAGTGACAAAAGTTTTTGTTACAACTATTCAATCACGTTTTTCAAATCCGGAAACAATTTCAACTTGAGTTTCAAAACCAGTCATGTCTTGGGATACGGATTTCAATTATATGGCACAGTTATTGAGATTGAAATGATTCTTAATTTAGGTGCGATCTAGGCTAGTTCAGCAAAAATTTTTATTATTCATGTTACTACTAACAATACGGGAGCACAAACAGTTAATAATAGTAAAACTGGCAATAATGATCAACGTTAGAGTTATAATCCTCAAAAATAAAAAAAAAATCTAAAAGCCACAAAATATAAGAAAAAATATCAAAATTCGCCTATTGTTATATCTACATTGCGACATAACAATTAATGACAGTTTTCTTTTTCCACATATCAATTTGCCGCCATAATAGCATTATTGCTTTCCGGAACATTAGAGCCAAAATGCTCTGTGCGATCACGGTCGTCCATCTTTTGCATTATTGTCACGTAAATATTAAGGTTTATTGTTAACTCATTGCAGACAATAAGAATCCATTCAAGAGAACAAATGCATATCCTAGTTTTCCAGAATGCGTTTGGCGGTAAGTGATCACGCGTGAGTATGGTAGTTCCTTGTTTTAATGATCATGTTGTCGTACGTGGTGATAGTCGCCCGGCACCCGTTCTGATTCTTAACGCATGTCCATCGGGTGTAGAGACCTTTGCTGTAACTCCATCTGTTGTAACGGTACCTTCCCAACACCATCACCGGGTTGCCGTAACGCGTCTTCTCGAACCGTACACCTAGAAAATATTAAGAAAAAAAAGTTATACCCTTGTTAACTTTGTCACCGATGTATATTAAGATAATTAATTCAAAAGCTCTTATCGGTCGAAACGTTTGTTGTATGTGAGATAAGTTAAATATGTCAACAAATATTTAATAAATTTACTAGAGGAATGAATATTAATCTAAACATTTTCACAAACAATCATTTACCTCGTTCTTTGCGAAATTTTAACCTGACAGTAAAAACTTATTTTATTATAACGACATTTCAGACAAGTAATTACGCCAGTAATCATTATCAATTATGATTATAATTACAAATAGCCTTAAGGGATATCCAATTTAAACGATAGCTGTCGAAGTTTCTATTATTTTCTATATCCAACGGTTACTTCCCAAGCTTTGACTAAACATAAATCTGCTAATTTATATTGTTTTCTACAACAACAATGCTCAGTGGTTTTTAGTAATGACCGAATCTGTACCTCTCCTTTCATCGGCTATTTACGTAAATTCTCCATGTACATCATGACATTAATTAATTCCCGGAATTTGCCAATTAGATTATGCACTGCTATTTTTGTTTCTATTGAACCTAACTATTGGAGCAGGATGCAGTAAGTCCTTACTAATAACGGGACAAACCAAAAATTTCTCAAACAATTTTTTACCAAATGTACTAAAGCTCTGTCAGTCTCTCAGATCCGCTGTTATGATTATGTTTTATTGGTTTTAAAAAATTACAAACCTAATTACTTATTTTCCCTGCTATGAATCGAGATAACAGAAAGAGTTGTAACCAATCTTGCCGTAAGCAAAACCAGATAAATGTAATTTGATGTATCTCTTCTCGTCTCTTTGAGAATGTAGTGAAATATTTACTTTCGTATACATATGATTGTGAGAACTATTTCTTATCCGTAAAATATCAAAAATATATTTTTACTTACATTGCATCGTAAAAAAAAGCTGGGACATATATATAATATCTTTTTATTTTCAATAAATTTCTTTATGTAACAAAAAACAGAGTTTTGCGCATTTAATGCACCGATTCCAATTAACGGAAGTGTCGTTGTATAAAAAATATATATTGAATCCCAGTCATCAAATTTTGCCTTAAAATATCCCTTTGAATAAATATTATTAACCTTGAATATGAATTTTATCTTTTGTACATTCAATAAATACTCCCGTCCACGTCCACGAACTTCACAATATTTTGTGTGTGCAAAAAATTATAACAGGTCTATGTTCAATGCATGTGCTTGTTGAGTTTCTTGATGATAACGTTCTCGTAGGTGACCACGGTGGCGCGACAGCCGGATGTCTTCCTGGTGCAAATCCATCGCTTCTTCTCACCCCTGGGCCTGCCGTGCATACCGTACCTGTATCGGCCTATACACAAGATCTGTCTACCGGGCTTTGTCTCCTCGAAATGGGCATCTGAAATGTTATTCTCTTGTTAACTCGATTACATACTTCTCGTAATATCAAATGAAAACATATTAATTGTAATAAACCTTTGCAAATAAAAAAAAAACGATAATTGTTATTCTTTGTTATACTTCAACAAGAGTAGTAGACAACAAAGCGGAGGTCTTAAATTTATTATTTCCAAGTACCTTAAAATCTTATTACATTTCAATTTTATGGCGTTGAAGCACTGTTATATAAGGTGATCAGGGGAGGATAACATGAAAAAGATAAAAAAAGTATAATATTATATACACATATATATATAT